>JASJET010000094.1:6600000-6850484 GCA_034092305.1 Diaprepes abbreviatus | reverse complement strand
ACCACTAGTGTTTCTAATAGAAAAGGCTGTAAATATTAAATTTATTCATTATATTTGGAAGACCAAAATCTTTTTAAAACGTAGTTAAATCGTTGATGACTATCCACGAAATCTAGGACGTTGGATTTGAAATCTGATGTTGCCTTTCTGTGCAGGGGAAGAACTGACTTTTCCTACTAAAATAGTTGCAATCTTACTAATCTTGCCAATAAACAAGTGTTGTAATTATTCGAGATTCTTTCCAAAAAAACTTTAAGAATCCTTTAAATATAATAAACATTCATATCCGGATTTACTAATAAGTTCTAACTTTTAAATGCGTTATAGTTGCAATGGAAGTCATAAGGTGTTCCAGGACTAATTTTTTTTACGAATGGAAACGAGAGTTTAGAAAAAAGATGTTATTTAGTTTTCAACATAATCCGCTTCTTGTTCTCTACAAATTTTGCTGCGCTCGTATAGATGCTGGAAGGACTTGGAACACTTTTCTTCTGGAATAACTTCAGAGCCCTGGTCATATTCCTTTGAATCGCCTCAAGGTCTTCAAAATGTTTTCCCTTCATCGTCATTTTCAAATGAGGGCGGGTGATGAATCATGGAGACTGACTTTTGGATCAAAAATTTTTTGATTAGTATTAAGGAATGAGCTGGCGCATTGTCGTGCAGCAGAAACCAGTCACCGGTGCGATACAATTCTGGTTTCATGCCACGAATCCGCTTCAAAAGTCGACCCAGGACACTTATATAGAATTGTGCGTTCACTGTTTGGACTGGATAACCTCGCGAGAATCAAAAAACGAAATGAGCATCGTTTTGATTTTCGACTTTGTAGTTCGAACTTTGGTGGATGGCCTTTGCCTCGCCACTTAGCGTTTAGTTAAAATTTTATTTAGAAAATTTTCATGCGTCAGCCCATTTAACCAAATAGCGTGAAACTTCCACACGGTTTTCTTTCAGTTCTTCCATTAACAAGTGTCGAACAATCTTCGCATACACTTTTTTCCCGAGACTATCGCGCAAAGTGTAGTGCACGTTTCCTACAGTGATGTGAGTTCCTCTGATAACATTTCAACTGTAATTCGCCGATTACGAGACAGTGCGATGCGCACACGTTCGACATGTTCATCGGTAGTCGAAGTTGACCGTTCTTGAACTGCGCATACCACTCGAAATCTTTGTTGTGGCTTAAATAATCCTCACCAAACGCGGTTTCCAATATTTCCGATGTTTCCAAACCACTTTTTTCCAATATGAAACAAAATTTGATTGCGGCGTGTTGCTCCATAGCGAAAATTCTGACGCAGAGGCAAAAACACGTTTAATTCAAATTAACACAGCTGGTCAATAAATGGACTTACAGCGCTCACATTTCCACTGTGAGTAACTAAGGCATGATACTACATAGTTTTGCCATCAGGTAACAGATAATAATAAGTAATTTATATTTTGATGGAAAAGTAATACGATATGATTTAAATTTGTTGTAGAAATATTTTCACTTCTTTCTTTTGTTTCCGTTTTCGTTTCTATTAAAGAGGTTTCAGTGGTGTTATAAAGGAGGGTGTAGGACATGTGAGGCATGGAATTAAAGCATAGAAAGATTATAATGATGTAAACCTTAGATAAAAAAACATATTATTCTCAACGTCTCCCAAATGAATAAAATAACATAAAATATCCCAAAAAAATTATTGTGCGAGTTATTTTATAAGCATATAAGAGTTATTTATGTGATTATCAATCATATTTAATTCAAAAATATTGAATGAGGTATGGCAATAACGCATACTTTTTGTATTCTGTACTTGCTTGCTAGGCATCTATTGTGACTAAGAGGGCAATGGTTTTGATACAAGGCAATTCATCAGCTCGCTCTACGGTGCCTAGTAAGATTCCCACCATTCTGGATATGCTACAGACTCCAGTTTGTGGCTGTAAAGGGTGGAGATTCTCGGATTATCGTACCTCCTAAATCCCAACTTTTGCAAATACTTGTCACTTGTGTGCTCTGTTCAATGCATAAATCAGCAGGTGTAGAGATGATTGCTCGTCTCAGTCAAGGTGTCGAAATCCGATTGTAGGGCGAAATTACCCCTCACACCTTAGAGCACGCGACCACGCACACTCTTCCCCTTTGCACAAAAGCATTCCCCCTTTACACCGTACATTCAGCTGGAACTCCTGTTTTCGTCCCCCAAACATTGATTATTGTTTTTTTTAAGAATACGCTGGCACACGTATTGGAAGTTTGGCAACCAAAACCGCATTGCATTGCATTGCCTATTTTTTGTTTGCGAACTTTAGTCAAAGTTTTAACCTCTTTATACGATATGTGTCAACGCGTTAATCAGTGATCCTCGCTTCTTCGGAAACGATTCTGATCAAACTTCCGCATTTTTGTCGAGTAGCCAATGGAAAGGCAAATTTGAAAAAGTTCGTGTAAGACATCCGAATTGGTGAAATATGTCCTATAATATGAGGCGATGCTGCCCAATTTCGCATTACCTTCTAGCAAAGTCTAAATATACTATCAAAAATAAAAGTTAAAACGAATGTTTTATTCAAAATGAGCGTTAAAGTAGGAAATAACGTATCAAATCATTTTTGAAAATGTATTTCATCATATCACTACTATTCTATTTCCGAACATGTAGTATATTAAAAAATCAGTTTAAGCGAGTTGTGCTTGAACTTTCCTTACGAGCAAAATAATTTGGGGCTATTTTAGAGTTGCTTTTTAACAAAAACCCTCAATAAAAAATATTTAAAAAATTAAAGGGATTTCAAAATTTCATAGATATCCAGATAAAAATGTATAACCATTAAATGTTCTTAAATTGTTAACAGCAGAGCTTAAATTAAGTTCTAGAAAGCAGTAAAAATTAAAAAATCCTATAGTAGAGAAAATATCGGACAAGACGGAATGAAAATATTAAATTGCTTATTTCTCAAGACTATAAAAATGATCTTCTTCATTAGGAAAGCAATCATGACTTTGACTTCATATACAATTAATTTTACTTTGGGAGAAAATAGGGTCAGACCGTGGCGGATATAATAAAAATAAATAACCTTAGATATCTTTAAATCATTATTACCTTTCCGGTACCAAAAAACTGATAAGTGTTTATTATGGCGATTTTTTTTGTAGCGAAAGTAAAAGCCCAGCAGGAAATTCCTCTAGGGCAGTTTATAAGAGGTGCGTTTATGAAAGTGCGTTAGCGAATTACTAAACGATAATTTAATGAAAGTTTTTGGGAGTAAATTCGATCTAGATATGTATATTTGAAGAATGTCAAATTAATTTTTTTACAAAAGAATTATTACATGCGATAAATGGAAACATTTTTGGAACTAACTTTTAAGAACATTCTATTTCGCCATATTTCTTTTAGTAATGTTAAATTCTATAAAAATTTCACGAGGTGTCCTGAAGTTAAAAATATACTTTCTGTAAAAATTATTTTATTAGTTATTGATTTTAAACATAGATAACAGAAAAATCTGATTTTTTGTTAAATGTGGTTATCTAAAGATTTTAAATATAAGGTATAGAAAAGCAATGATAAGCAAGAAATTATCAAACTATTAAAAAATTGTCTTTCGTGTTCGATATTGAAAAAGATGTTGATATGAGAAAGGTTTACCCCTTAAAAACGCATTTCTGGCCCACAAAATTTTCTGAGTAATTTTTCTTAATAAAATTTTTTTGTCCGAGAAAGTCATTAATTGTTATTAAGAAAAAACTGGCAAAAAAATAATATGTATGGAAATCTATTATATAAAACGTTAAAATAAACATTTTTTGTCTTTTAACAAATTTTCAAAAAATGCTTTCTTTACGAGATATTCGTGATTTTATGTAAAAAAAATTACGAAATTCATCTTTTTTGGGAATTTTTTTCCTGTAAACTATTAAATGGATCGTAATTCTGAAAAATGCCTAGCAATTTTTGAACCTTCAACTTCAACAGATATGTTTCGATATTGATAAATTGAGTATATAATACTGAAAGTAGAGCTCAAAAGTAACCAGTTTCAGAGGAGTTGCCTGAGCGCGTTCTAACAAGATGGTGGTTGCCGTTGTACAGGCGCACGCGTTTCGGGCATATTTCATTCTCTTATTACCTAGTATTACCTTTTGATTTATTTTATTGTCATATATATTAGGTCAATGTATTCCAAACTTCAATTAAAATACCGAGAATAGACGATTTACAAAAAAAAAAACATGAACCCGAGGTCAGAATTGGCCCATCACCTCTGGATTTTGAGACAACATGAGGTTATATTATCGAAAAATAGAGTTTTTGGCTACTTTTGAAGTTATGTACAGTAGGCACAAAATCTTTTAACTCTTTTTTTTTAGTTGCATCATTTAATACAATGTTTGCCCTTTAAAATAAGCTACTAAGTGATCACGTATGATTTTTTCTTGCAAAATTACGGTCATTTCAGTTATATAATATATTCCAACAACATGATGAGCATTTGCATTAAGGACTGTCAAATGGGGTTAAATTGATCCAATTTTTTTGTTATAGTATACTCTGACTGATATTTCGAGATAATTTTAGTTGTAAATTATGCTATAAAGGACCCTTATTGTCCTTATATTAATTAAAGTAATGTAATTTACAGTTCCAATATAGTTTTAATTTTTCTAAATTTTTGTAAAACAGTTTTGAAAATCTGGTCAAGGTTAAAGGCAAAAGGGGTAACTTAGACCCAGCTTACAAAACCCGTAGAAAAATATGCATTTTATGACTTGGGCTAATGGTAGACCATCACATCTAATTTTTACAATTTAAACTAATCGGATAGATAAGTAAAAATAATGAAACTAAACAAACAGCTGAATATTTAAACAAACATTTCTACGTTTGGTGCTGAAAATTGGTTTCTTTTAGAAATCATCTTTGGCGGTTAATCTGGCCAAGGACTTCTTTCCAGGTGTACTGAATAGCATCCTTTTTTTATCGCCACCTCCAAGCCTTTAGTCCTCTTTCCATATGATCTACCATAGAATTTTCTTTGAAAATATGTATTACTTGTCCAGGATATTTTTCTTCATTAAATAATGCGGTCACAAATCAGCTGGCACATGAGGCACTGGGATAATTTGGTGCCCTCATATTTTCCTTTGGAAAGGTGTCGGAATGGGTCTGGTTGCCTGGCGATAAAATTCTTTAATGTTTTGCCTCTGTCATTGAAAGAGCTTCCTGATAATCTTTTTAAATATAGAATAAAACAAATTTTAATCCAGAATGCATTTTATAGTTTTGACGAATTTATTCATTACAAATTTTAATCATAATTTTTAAACTAGACTTAGCCTAAGTTTCATGTGTAATGTATATAATTAAGATTTTAAATGTAAATGTATTTGTAGCGTTTTTTATTTTATATACTGACGAATGTAAGTGTTGTAAAACATGATACTGATGAAAAAATTGAAATTGAAAAAATCGGAAATTATTAGTCAATTCTGTTGGGCTTAACTTTTGTATTCCAGTAAAAATATTTCTGTTCATTGAACTGAAAGAGATTTTTTTTGTTTTTTTTTATGATTTAATAAGCTTAGAGTCGGCTGACTGAGACAATTTAAAGATTTTTCAACGTCTTTAGCAGTAATATTTTTACCAGCAGGCACTTGTAATTTTTTCTCCTTTTTCGGGGATCAATTATTCCAAGATAATTAGCTCGTTTTATATCGAGTTGTTCTAAAAGGGCTGTACCTACTATATCCTTGTTAACTTAAGTGAAATTTTCAGGTCGACAATCAAATGGTGCCTGTTTAGGCAACGGATAGAGCCTATATTTTTGAAACCAGATATTAAATTGGGATTTTTATTTTCCCTTAAGCTATTTATCAGTTCTTTTAACAGCATAGGGAATAAGTCTTTAGGAATTGTTGAAAACTTTGATCCGGATTTAGACTTTTTCCATTTGGTTAAAACACCTCGCCATAGTTTTTTTCATAGAAGAAAAAAATGCAACTTCCAACGACTGTGTTAGGTGAGTGGTATTTGGCTTTAAGAAGACAAATCTTATGTTGTGCTGCTTGCATAGCTGAAGTACGCTCACATATGTGATGACAGATTGTCTCCTGTTAAAATTACGGATCCATCTTCATGTCTAATTTCTGGTAAAAAATTTAGCGTCAAACCACCCACTTTGTGAGCGGTTCTAGCGCGTATGTTCACTGCTATTCTTAATCCATGTCGACAAGGTACACTCAGCTCTATCAACAATATACGGTGCAAGTCATTTTCCTTCTGCGCTGCCACAAAACATTACGGATGTTGAACTTTCGCTAACATTACAATTTTTTTTTGCATATTATTTTTTTGCTGCCAGGGTCATCAGTAAGGTTTGTTCCGTCCTAATTCTAGATAGCGGAATATTTTCAATAGCTTTAGTTAAATGATCCATATAATTATTTATTTCTTTGACACCAATTTTCGCTTGAACTGTCTTAATGTTCGAACATATTCGTACAGATGGATTATGAAGTCCCTTTAGAATTGATCGTGTCCACTGATAACCAGAAGATTATCTTTAAAAACTGTTACACATGCATCTTTTCTGTGTAAGTAGCTTTTGACAGCCATACGGAAGTCAGTGTGAACCACAGGAAATCCATAGTCCGACAATTTGATAAGGTGATGTACAAAACTTAATTCTTCTGCTTCTACGGCCAACATTTTTTTTTGTGTCTTTCAGTTTATTTTTTATTGTGGATCTGGGAATACTAAAACTCTGAGCAGAAATACGTTGGCTCATTTAACGAGATCTAATGGTTTCTAAACACTCTTATAACTTTTCAGGCGTGTAATTCACATAGGCTCTTGAATCGATATGTTTTTTCGGGTTTTGAGGCATTGTTTATTGAAACAAAAAATAATAATGTTCCTGGGTTGCAAACTTTTAGAGTGTGAACTATGAACTTTGGCCAAGGACAAAAACCCTAAATCCTGCACCAGAACTAAGAACAGTTGTTTCGAAAAGTTGTAAAAAAATTGATTACCAAAATTTTATATCATTCCATCTCTGTAACACGTATAAAAGTTAAATGTTTAAACTATTATGAAGTCAGCTGACTGATTACTATAGTAGCACTGTGGTGATGGTAGAAATGTGAACCAACTCTTTACTGTTTTCCGATAAAAATGGATATTTGAATCAATATTGCACTGCGTTACATTTGAAATTGTTTTTGAGTTTTTGTAAATAATTTATTTATATTTTGCATATGGGTCAAAGTTGCCCGTAAAGGACTAATGTTAGACCAGTTGATGGAACTCTTTTGAGGCATACTGTATACATTTCTCTTGAAAATTTGTGCTTGGGCGTTTTTGGGGTCGCTGAAAACGAAGAGAGAAAAGAAAATTGAAATTTCCATTTCCAAGGTGGCAGATTCAAAATAGCACATAAAAATTTACAAAAAATGACATTGATATTTAAAATAAATCCACTTGGGGGTTCTCGAAGTTGCTGAATGCGAATATTATGTCATAAAAAAGAAATTTTTATTTTTAAAATACAAAAAACAATATTGGTCTCTAAAAACCAACTAACCTGTATTAAAAATGGCAGTAACTAGGCAAGAAGAAATCGTAGGTAATCGCTCATTACCTTATTTTGAAGGGCAAGAGTATTAATTGATGTAATTAGAAAAATATACCATAAAAATTTTGTTCATCCTACAAATAATCTCAAAAGTAGACACAAAATCCTATTTCGGGTACATACCTTTAAATATCTCAAAATCTTGTCACGATGGGCCAATTCTGATCTCCAGCTATCAAATAACAATCAGAACCTCTTTTTTTGTAGACCTGTGGAATTAACGTTTCTAACGAATGCTGTAAAATATTATTTATCCGAAACTTGTCATGTCAGTAGTCAAAATCACTAAATAAATTATGCCTCCATTTGTCCTAGTTTTCGATTTCAATTAAACGTACCTATAAACGTGATTTAGCAGAATTATTCTATCATTACAATAATGGAATTAATATTTTTTAAACTTATCCAATTACTGAATTCATTAAAAGTATTGTTTCAAATAAAAAACGCTACTAATTCAGTGAATTGCAACCAAAATATTATTAAGAGGTGTCATTGATTTCAATTATTGTTCTAAACTAGTTAAAATATTCAGTGCCGAACAAGTACTAATCTAAATTACTGTAATAAATTATTTCGTTACAGTGAACTGATTTACTGATTGTTTATTTGGCAATGATAATTTACATTTGTCACCATTTCAAGGTTACATCAGATACACCCACCAATTCAATGTATTATTAAAATGTCTTTAATATATTTATTGATTACGATTAAATTTGTTTTAATTTAAGTGCTATAAATAAATTAAAGACAGTGTAGGTTTAATATGTAATGTGGACGGAGTTCTTTAACTTAAATTAATATGACACCAAGTGCGATTTTGAATATTTGGGGTCAAAGATCGATTTAGATGAGTGTATTGTGTTGGTTTTTTATTTTCTTATGAAATTGGTTCTTGATTTGCTCTAAAAATTTTCAGTTTAATCAAAAATCTACTAGTACTGAGTCGCGAACACAAAACTCATATCGAAATATCAATCAACTCTGATTTTTTTAATTATGGCTCTAATTTTTTTGTACATTTTTAGGCGCCCTACAATGTTCTGAACATTTTTATTAATACATGTCCCATACCTAAATGTAACTGTTTAGCGGCAATTAGAACTCAAAATAAAATACAATAATTATTAATCAGCATAACTGATAGATTGGATATGGCGATAAGGTCAGAACATAAGAAGAAATCTCTCAGTTATTACAAGAAAGGTATTCTAATCTCCCGCCAATTTCGCTATCGGCAGTGAGTAAGTGGAGTAAGACAGGGTTGCGTTCTGTCACCCTGTCTCTTTAATGTATACTCTGAAGAAATCTTTAGGGAAACTTTGGATGAGAGACAAGAAGGAGTAAGACTAGGCGGAGAAGTAATCAACAATATTAGATTTGCTGATGATACGGCCATTCTTGCGGAAAGCATAGAGGATCTCCAAACATTAGTAAACCTAGTCAATGAAGCGAGCTGCCGAAGAAGCCTTAAAATCAACATCTCAAAAACAAAGTGGATGGCAGTTGGAAAGGTTACTGTAGATGAATGTCAACTTTGGCTCGATGGGAAGAGGATAGAGCGTGTAAACCATTTCAAATACCTTGGCAGTTGGTTGAATGTAAATGGGGACTCAGATGAAGAGATAATAGCTAGGATAGAAATATCGCGGAAGGCCTTTATGACATGGAAATCACTTCTATGTAACAGGAACCTATCAATGCATATTCGTAAAGGGTCCTGAAATGCTATGTATGGTCTATTCTATTATACGGTTGCGAGACATGGACACTAAAAACCACAACGCTAAACAAACTGGAAGCATTCGAATTGTGGTGCTAACGTCGAATCCTAAAGATATCATGGGTTTCGCACACTTTCAACGAGGATGTTCTCAGAATGATGGATACAGATCGACTGCTCTGAAGAAGCGGAAAACAGAATACTTCGGTCACATAATTAGAGGACCTAAATACCAGCTACTTCGCCTTATAATACAAGGAAAAGTTGAAGGAAAAAGATGGATAGGCCGAAAGAAGCTTTCATGGCTGCGTAACATCAGGCAGTTGTGTGAGTGCACGGTAGAAGAACTATTTCGCGCAGCAGCCGATAGAGAAAGATTTCAGGAAATTGTAAACATGATGACCATCAACGTCTGAATACAGGCATGACACCTAAAGAAGAAGCAGAAGTGAGTAAGCTTTAGCAGAAATTTCTTCGGCTTGGTCTTGTTTGAGATGCCCCAAGAAGCGGCCGACCAGCAACTAGTCATGACGAAAAGGTATATGTATCTAAGATAATAACCATACTATTTGTAAGGAGATAATAAGTGCTATCCATTCACAATGCAAGGCGTTTAAGAACTTTATGAAGATGATTATGACAAGCGTATAATGGACATCTGTAAAAAAGAACCAATACGTTGACTTTATAATGAGGATAACAAAACAGCCACACGCATCATCTACGAATGCGAAGTTTTTACTACCGAAGACACCTTTAGGGATCAATCATTTCGGAAAGCTCAATCCCAGATAACAAACTAGTGAATAGGTTGCTAAATCTGATCAAGGCAACCAACTTGTTCACATGGAATAGATATAACAGGTGATACAATAAGTCTCAAAGCTGCAGTGTTAGGGCTCCTCAAACTTGGCTTGCTACATCAATCAATCAACGACAAGTATTTTCAATTTTGCGAACTATAACAAGAAATGGGTTTTCGGGATCCGATTTTTATTAAAAACATAGTTATTTCGGACTAATCCACATTTTCTTTAAATGGCGATGTCAACATACAAAATTATTAGTAATGGTGGGATATAAATCCAAACTGGAGAAGAGAGGGACATTTTTAAAAATCAAACTTTCAGTAAGAAATAAAGAAATCTGTATTCCGTATTTAAAAAGTTGTTTATATGTATTGTCTTTTTAAGCAGAGAACAGGAAAAAATATATACAGTTTGTTTTCTGCAAATACAACTCTTGCGCTCTCTCCATACGCGTTTTGATCACCTCGTCAGTGGAGCTGTATTGGACCGAGAGCAACATTTGCAGGAAACAACTGCTATATAAAATATAAATTCCAAAGTATGACGGTAGGATACTAAAAACCTGCCGACTTCGGTGCCAAACTGAAAAATATCTCCAGACAAACGACATCTATACAAACATCTACGTAGTGCGGAATCATTAAAAATCAAAATCTCAGTAAGAAATAAAGAAATCTATCTGTCGTATTTAAATAGTTGTTTGTATGTATTATCCTTTCAAGTAGAGAAAAGGAAAGAATTTGTTTCCTTTAAATCCCAGAAGAGAAAGGATATGAGTTGTATTTGCAGGAAACAAACGGTTTGTATATATTCTTCATTTTGATCTACTTGAAAAGATAATACATATGAATAACTATTTAAATACGGCAGATAGATTTCCTACTGAAATTTTGATTTTTAAAATTTGCTGCTTCGGCCGAATCAAATCAGGAAAATGTGAAAATCAAGGCATTATAATCATTGCCCAGATTGCGCACTAATCGACTTCCGTTAGGCGTGTACAATTATCACGTGTGAAAGAACTGACAGCTCAAAAAGATTAACAGTGGGCAACAACAATCAGCTAAAATGCATTTGTTAGTTAAGCCAACTCGTTAATTATTAGCATTTTTCAATCAAAACAAAAATAAATTTAATAAGTGTCCTAATAGTTATTTCCAAATTCGAGAAATACATATTAATACATTAATAGAAATTTCCTGCAACCCAATATTCATACAATTCCATTCAAGTGTAAATATAAACAGCAGGGAAAAAAATAGGATCTATCTGAATAAATAAAAAGGTAGCAGTAAGTTCAACATCGATAAGAAAATATCTAAGCACAGTGTAGTGAAATACCAAAACAAGACAAAATAATGGTCAACTTAAAAAATAAAATTAATTGAAACTGTATTTTATGAAATGCTTTTCTTCAAAGAATCCCTGGGAAATACTTAGGGGAAATGTTAACTGTGTTGCCCATAACAACAGTATTTGCAAAAAATAAGGTTAAATTAACTGAATTAGCCATAGGAAACTTAAACGAAAAATTGAACCGTGATACACCGAGGAGAGGGGAAGGGGGAATATTTCTTTGATTTTAGAATATCCCAGGCATGTTCTATTAAGAGCACATCTGTACTGCCAATGTGCGACGTGAAGGCTCATTGTTTCTATCAGTATGCATTAATTTTGGACATAATTGTTTGTTAAATATATTAAAGTAAGTAATTAAAACCCTGTATATCAAACTTTCTAGTTATTTGAAACCATTTTTTATTTTTTTTTCTAAATGTTAAAACTGGTTGAGGTTAATTTAACATAAAATATCTATCTATTAATTTAGTTTTTCTCACGTCCATACGATTAATTTCAAGTAAATTTGCACACACATCAAATAAAAATTTTAATTTGTCTAATAATATAAATTATTAGAATATCAAAGGTCATTGCCGAAAATATTTAATTTTAAATATCAAGGGTGACTAACGCCAGATAAAAATTTGCTAGAAAAAATTATCATTGTTGTTTTATTAAATAATATTGGTAGACAATAATATCCTTGTAATTTGATTAGATCACTATAGTGTTTTGGTAAATTACAGATTTGGGTAGTCCGTGACCTTCGAAGAATAAGACATATTTAATTAAATTAAAGGTGTCACTAGGGGATAGGCGTTAGTTGCAAGTTATATTATATACGTAGGTCACATAAATTTGCAGTGACAATTTGGAGCTTTTCTTGGCCACATTTGGAAAACTAAAACATGTGTTTATGTCCAAAATACTAAAAAATACACTCTACGATCAGTGAATACTTTCAATACTCACATATGGACCCGCAATATGGTGTGTGATCAAAAACTTCGCTCAGAAACTGAGTAGAACACAAACTAAAAGATCATATAAGGAACATAACCATTCGATATGAAGGAAAGAACTGAAGAACTCAAATGAAAATGGACCAGACATGTCGCCCAGAGGACTGACTTTAACATCAGGTGGAAAGACGATATCAAGAAGACAGCGGAAATTCTTTGGGTGAGAATAGTCCACAATAGAAGTTGGTGGAGTGAAACGGGAATAATCTATATCTTGCAGTGGATTTACATGGGCGGAATGTAATTGTAAATCTGGAACTTTTTTTCAAAATGATACTCATATACTAGGTAGTTTTGCATTCGTCAAAACCAGGTATTAAAAACATCTTGTCATAATTTTCCTGAAGAGCTAGTACATATCTCTTCAAAGGCACCATTTAGTATGGCATCGGTTGAACACAAGGTGGCCCACTGATTTTTGATGTAAGGAAAAAATGTAAAATCATATGGTGCGAAATCTGGATTAGAGGGATAATGAAGGGATAATTTGGTTATTGTTTTCATTAAATAACAGACCTACAAGGGTATCCACCATTTTTTTTATTAAAAGGATTATTCCCTAAAAGATTTGATGCACCAAATCATCGCTCTACCAAAATGATTGTCACATCAGGATTTTGAGATATTTTTCCTAAAAGTAACACAAGAGTCATTTTTTGGGTTCACTTGAGGATTGAATATCACAAAAAGCAGAGGTGATTTAGTACGTTGGTAAGCAGGATCAAATTTATAGAATCAATCGTTTTACGGGAAAGGACCTGAGCCCATAACCTAAATAGTGAGTTACAAAATGGGTGCACTCGAAAACTAATATGACTTTAGCCCTTTCGTGAGTGAAATTGGTTATCAAACCCTGAAGATATTACAGAAATAGTTAAAAAGGGACCTCTAGAAAAACAATTACAAATTCGAGGTCTATTTTTAAACATTAAAATGGTGGTTACAATATGGAGGTATTCAAATGCAAGCCAAAACACAACAGATAGAAATCCTGTTGAAAATTATGATTTTTGCGTTTAGATAATGTCAAATTGAAATCATTATCCGATGTTTCGCCTACGAATCTACGAGACATCTTCAGAGATTTTTACTCCACAAAATTAGAACAGCCCGGTATTTATACCCGACTAGTAATCTCGGCGAATCATGAGCCAGCATTATAATCAGTTTTCACGTGTGATGTGGACTGTAACTTTTATCTCTATTAATATTATTTGGATATTTACAAATTTCGATTGATTCTCTAATTTTACGTTTAAAGAAACCAGACACTGATGCTCACATCCTCGCCAGCATTATAATCAGTTTTCACGTGTGATGTGGACTGTAACTTTTATCTCTATTAATATTATTTGGATATTTACAAATTTCGATTGATTCTCTAATTTTACGTTTAAAGAAACCAGACACTGATGCTCACATCCTCGTTTCTTTTACATTAAAGGTGTGACTTGTGCAGTGCTGGTGTTCAGCTACTGCAGATTGTATAATTTGTTTCTTTTTAAAACATTTTCCATGTTCCTTAAGATTAGTAGATATATAGACGATCTTATTTCATCCACATACATTTTACCACAAAGGCAAGGTATCATATAAATGCCTTCTGTTTGTAATGGTATTACGTCTTTTGGTGACTTCAAACATTGCCCAATTTTTTTACATGTGTTTAAAATTGTCCGAGTGTTTGATTTTCGGACCAATTTGGCAATCTTGCCAGTGGTTCCGTGTATGTAAGGCAATAGAGCAGTGTCAATAGGGGGTACATTTATGACATTTTGTTGAGTAGTTGGGTTTTTTATATTTATTAATAGAACGTCGAATATCTTCAGCGCAACATCCGTTGCCTCTCAGAGCTTTAGTCAGTTTTTCTGTTTCTGATTTCAGTGATTGTCCATATTGAAAGTGAGTTTATGACGGATTGTTTTTGAGAAGGATGATGGTGTGACTTTGCATTGAGATATCGATTTGAATGTATTGGTTTTCTGTATACGGAATGTCCTAATTTGCCCTTATCTTTCCTTTCTACTAGTACATCGAGAAAGGGAAGGGTACTCATTGATTCAGTTTCTATAGTAAATTTGATGCTAGAGTGTTGTTGGCTAAGATGAACCAGGAAATTATGTAGATTATCTGTGCCATGTGACCAAATTATGAACGTATCATCTACATATCTGCACTAAAATTTAGGTTTTAGAGGAGACAATGCGTTTTCTTCGAAAGTTTCTAAGATGTTCGTTACCACGGGTGACAGTGGAGATCCCATGACCGTTCCCGAAGTCTACTCGTAGAAAGTCTCTTGAAAAGTAAAATAAGTGAAAATCAGACATGTTTTAATTAATTCTAGTAGGCTGGAATCCATGTTGTTATTTCGTATATGTCCGATATTATGGAAACTGAATTATTTATAGGAAGATTTGTATTCAAGGATTCTACATCAGAACTGACCAATAGGTCTCCGGGCTCTAATTGGATGGTTTTTAATCTTTGAACAAAGTGTCCAGAGTTTTTAAAAAGGATTCAGTTTTTTCTGTAAAGGGATACAAAAATTTGGCCAGATATTCACCTATTTTGTAGGTTAGTGAATCTATTGCGCTTACGATTGGACGTAGAGGTACAATTTCTTTATGTATTTTAGGTAGTTCGTAGAGACGTGGAATCTGGGTGCTGCTTGGTTTAACGGCTTTCTTTTCTTCTGAAGAGAGAAGAAACGTCGGATAACAATTCCAATTTGACACTGTCTAAACCGAAAAACTATGATTTTGAACTTGACCAGAGTCGTGACAGTTTTCGTTCTTTAGATAGAAATCTTTTTAATGAAAGTTTTCTGTATTTTTTAAAAGGGGTACTTTGCTCTTAAGTAAAAATCAAGTTTTTCTCTCACCTTGTTAAGGTACGATTTGTCAAATTTATTTTTATGTGCGATATGGTTTCACGATCTACGTCATTCGTCTGTTATATCTCTATTTTAAAGAGCTTAATAAATACTTTTCCTTTCAAATGCAGCATTTCTGCCAATACTGTATATTAATTTGAAATAATTTTTGAACACTTGATTATCAAATAGAAAATATGAGAGTAACGTGATAATTTTATATATTTGCATTAAAGGAGGAAAGCGCTAAAGTCTGTTATCTTCGTTAAATTATTATTTATTGCTGATGGGTATATTTGATGATTCGATCATATCAGTGGATTTAAACAATAATAAATTTATTTGAACGTTGTTTATGGTCGGCGGGAGGGACTTAGACACAAATATTTTTATTTCATTTTGCTTTCAGTTTTTTTTGGCTTGTCGTGACTCTTTTGGATGTTTTTAAGTATAAGAAATTAGTATAAATGAGAGATAATATCAACAAGAAGAGGATTAAAAAACTTATTTTTATCGGTAAGTAATGCTAGACATTATTTACATATTCAAAAAAAAAATGACAGACAATTAGAAACTAATACCTTTCTGTACTGTTGGATGCTTTACTATCTAATTGACGTATCTATTAGCATATTATACTAGTTAAAATAATGCAATTAGAAAAGGAATGTGTATACCAAGAAATACAAGATATTGCACTGTTGATCAACATCTCTCCAAATATAAATATAAATATTATCACGTTATTCAGCATTCGCACAACGGGCCATAATTCTGACGATATGTAAATTTTACGGTGGAATTCGTTGGTTCGATGTTTAGCCTTGGTAGTATACAATTTTTACACACTTTCAATTTCAATTTATTCAACTTAAATCATTTAGAAAATGTGTTATTACAATTTTTTTTCTTAAATGTATTATCGCCTTTTTTATAAATTGCACTTAAACGCAAGAATATATATATATATATATATATATATATATATATATATATATATATATATATATATAATGTTATGTCGGATATTCTCACGGGTGTGATGTATAATCGAAGGTTTTCGGGCATCCCGTGTATGTGTTGAGTCCCTCTCAGGACTGTAAGGCAGCTGACGTTTCGATGAAATCTCGTTCACCATTTTCATGCGCCTGTGGACGAATTGATACTTGCGACTCGGGTGCGGCCGATTTTGTGTATAAGTTGGTCATGTTCGTCGGCTGGATGGTTCTGGCCAATCAGGTTGCGAGTTTTGCTGCGTGTCATCGACCCTGTTGCCAATTTTTGGGGTCGTGTTGCCGAGTTATAGTCCATTTCTTTACTGTCTACTATTGGTTAATGTTTTGTTACCAGGTTTTTCCAAGTATTAGGCCACCGTTGACTGTTATTTTTCCTATTTAATTTATTGGGCCTCTTTGCAATTTCGATGGCTTCTTTTATAACTCTTGTGAACAGGTGTTAAGCCAGTGCAGAAGAAATTGTTTTTTGTTTGACAGCGTTTATATGTTCGTCTCCTTTGACGCTTTTTAAGGTTGGTTTGACCTACTTAAGACGAGCTGCATTCTCCGCATAGAATTTCGTATACTCCTTGGTTTTCTAGAGGGATTTTTTCTTGAGGTGTTGGTGGGAAACCCTTTATTTTACGGTCTGTGTTAAAAATGGTTCCAATGTTGTCTTTCTTGAGAATTTTTGCGATTTTGTCTATAGTGCCTCTGACATAAGGAACAAAAGCTGTGGAGCTCTGGTTTTCGCGATTTTTCGGGGCTTAGTGTTTGTTTTTTAGAGCTTTGTTTATATGTTCTGTTTTGTAAACATTCTTTTGTTAAGGCGTCTTGCAGTATGTGTATTTGTTTGCAAATAATTGGGATGTATGGGGATGTGAATCGGCGTGGAGGTATCTGTTGGTGTGAGTGGATTTTCTGTAAACAGTGTGTGAAGGCAAGCCATCTTCTTTTCTTTTTAGTAGGTTATCTAGATAAGGTAGTTTTCTTTTCGGTTCTATTTCCATGATGAATTTGATTTTTGGATGTATACTGTTTTTGACATTTTCTTCTTCATGTTGCCAGCTAACGAATGTGTCATCTATGTAACGCAGCCACATTCGCAGTTTGTGTGAGGAAGTTTTTAAAGCTTTTGATCCAAAGTTTTTCATAAATAAACTAGCGAGTGCAGGAGATCCCATAGGGGCTCCCTCGATTTTTGGCTTTCATAAGTAAAATAGGTGTCTAGCTAATTCAGTGATATATCTTGGCAGATTTTATATCTTCTCTATTATAGAAAGAGCTTCTTTGACCGGTATTTGCGTGCAAAGTGATGTTGCGTCGAAACTAACTAGAAATTTTTTTGTAGACCAATGTTTTGTATTATATCGCAGAGATATTGTGAATTTTTGACGCAGGAGGGCGTTCTTTCAACGAAGGGTTGGCTAGACGTTTTGCTAGAGCCAACAGAGATTACTACTGTTCTTAAAGATGCTCCGGGCTTGTGTATTTCGGGTTTGCCATAAAGTTCAGAACATATTGATGATTTTTCAATATAGCGTCAAGAGTTAATATAGCCCAAATTTCTACTACAAAATAGGTATTGGGGGGTGGGGAGGGTGGTAAACTTAGGTTAGGAATCTAAAATTAATTTCTTAAAATTCAAGATAGCGGATTTATGGGCACTTTTTTACTACTTTACAAATGTGATATTTTTAAAAAAATTGAACCGTTTTCTAAAAAAGCACTAAAAAGAGAAAAATAACAGTAAAATATTATATCAAATTAAAATTTTTGAAGTCGGCGCCAAATTATTGCTAAATAGAACAAATTACTTTTAAGACGAGATATAAACAAGCTATAGAAAGAAAGTACACTACACTAAGTTATAAATTTATTCGCAATTTCTTTTTGTACTTTTTGCAATTTTTTATGTAATAATATGGTATTGACTTCACAAATTTCGATACCATATTAAATTTTATATTGTTATTTTTCACCTTTTATTAACCCTTTTTTAGAAGTCGGTTCAATTTTTCTATAAAAATTTTATTTAACTTGGTAAAAATCTGATAATGCAGCTTTGGTGTGTTAGTTATCTTTGGAAAACCCGGTAGAACAAACAGATATGTTCTTGAAGTGCACCTTTATTTGTTAGTCCAGGAAGTATGGACAACTATTCACATGAATTTTTTTAAGACCGCTTTTAAAATGTTAAATTGATCAGCTGCCAGTCAAAAACTTGGGTCGGTATTGTATTTAAGATTATAAGATAAAATATTACATAAATGTATTAATATTTGTTTAACAGTGTTTAAATAATTAAATTAAGAATTTTTATTTATAATTTAAATAATATATAACCATTTTCTGGCTTTTCTTTACGAAAAGCTCTCTTAAAAAATTTTTGATTTTTGATAGATTTTAAATTATATGCTCAGATATTTTCTAATGAGAAAAAAAAACAGGTTTTGGCATAACCATACCTAATTAAGATTTCTTACTGCTATAATTTCAGTCAGAGCAGTGATTATCGGATAACCCCAATGACACACAAAATATCCCAATTTGTAAGTTCCGTTAACATGAGCTTTTTTTACTTATGACATTTCCTGTCGACTTCTTATTTTGTGACAATGAACGCAGAGAGACTGTAATCCTATAGTAACTTGAGAAAATGTGGGTGTAAAATACTATAAGTTCTATCCATAATACAGTTATGTATAAACAGAACAATGTAAAGTCAATTGAGAAAGTTTGTTATTAATTTTTTTCCATAAATTAGTTGATATCCATATATCCTTTTTTTTATTCCAATGTAACAATTTAACAAATTAGCATTTTTTAAATTCAGATCGATAAATGAAATGGGAGACAATTCTTTTTCTGTGAATTTCACTCTGATTCTTTCTCCTTATGCGTTTCGATCATCTGATGATTTGTTGAGTGGACCTGTAACTAATCAATAATAAAATTCACAGGAGACAACTATCTATATATAATCCTCAATCGTTTAACAGTCTAAAGAAGAAAAAGAGTAATTTATTAACGTAATTTTAAGTTTATAGTTTATTTAGTTTCCAAGTTTCTTACTACTACGGTGTATATACACAAGTCGTTTTACTGTTAATATTTTGTGGCATTCTATATAGGCAGTTGTTTTGTGTGAATTTTGAGGGAATCACTATCCTTTTTTTGCGATCCTCCTTCCCCATCCACCATATATGATTAATAAAACAAAAAATAATGAGTTCGAAAAAATATAATTTAGGACTTAGCAATAGTGGTGATATTTTTATTATGTAAATATCTTTCGAATGGAGTCTGGATCCAGAATTTTTATAGGGTATACATCTTGTCGATGTTTCGAGTATATGAGTTTTTAGATGTTACAATTGTAATAAATACAACATATTCAAAAGGAGTGTAATGAAAATAAATCATGTGGTAAATGCTATAGCCATTATAGCTTACATGAAACTAAAGAATATACAAGCAATAGGTAGAATTGTATTAATTGCAAATTGAGCAACGAAAAATACAAAAAGGTTGGATACAAATCACTCTGCATGCAGCATAGCATATCCTACATACTGTCATATGGTACAGCTTAAAAGATCTAAAATTGAATATTATGCTGAAGGAAAATAGCAATCAAACTAGGTAGATGGTGTCAACGATTAGCAAGACACCGAGCCTAAGGAAAGCATTTTTTTATGCACCAGAATATACAGTTACAACGACATAAAATACTAGAGGTTGAATGTATGATCGATGGTCTTACAAACAAACCCCATATATTACTTCTCACTGAACACTTGATGAGACCAGAAGAAAATTCATATGTAAAAATAGATGGCTGTAAATTAGTTTCTTGTTTTTCCCGTACCCAGATAGAACATGGAGGGACGTGTGTCTATGCTGAAAATGAACTTGACTTTAAAAATGAAACTACAGTGTGAAAAGAGTGTTGAAAGTGTGATTGAACTAGCATGTGCATTAAATATACCATTTAAGGTTATTGTTTTATGTATTTGTAGATGGGGTGTTGGCAATCTCGTTATATTCTTGGATACACTAGAACAGGTAATAACTCTTATATTTGAGAAATTTTTAAGGATAAGAATAGTTATTGGTGGAGAGTTTAATAAAAATTTTACACGTTCCTCCGAGAGGCAATGGAATGTTGCACTCGATGTAAACCACCTAGCAGTGCTGCCCGATTAGGGGATATACTTCTAGTTCTAGAGGGTTTTGTAGATCCTTAGAGGCAAAGGAGACGTAAATAATCCCCAGAGGGATTTTTAAAGGAAAATATTTTCCTATAGAGGGATTTTAGAGGGATTTCTAATGAAAAAATAACAGAAAATATTTAATTAGTTACGCTGTATTTAATCAATGAAAAAGGAATATTTTATTTATCTTTATCATACATACATTCAACAAGTAAACAAATATCCACCCAAGTCCTTTCATTCTAGAACAAGATAGGATGTGCGAGTGTGGTCCAATGGTTAGAGTCAATATTTAATTATACTGAATAAAAATATACCTTAACTTATTCTTCTTCTTTTTCTTATTTATTAATCAATTCGCAAGATAATTGCTAATTTCTTAACGATTATAACACAATAACAACAACAAAAACAAATTAATTATAAACTAGAATCTAGAGGTAAAATAGTTTCTAATGAGAGTTTTGAAAATTCAGCCAGGGGGTTCTAGTTTTCCCATCTGGCAACACTGCTACCCAGCTATCTTTCCCAGTTAGATTTCTTCAGTTATAATAATCTTTGAGCCAGAGCGGTCACAGAGGTCAATTGTATTTAGATGAATCCACCCAAGTTTTTTGAAGTATTTTGACCTCCTGAATACGAATTCTTTAGGTGGAAGTTCGTCAGTCTAGGAAAAAAATTGTAATTAACAAATAATTTGTGGAAAATTGAAAAAATACTTTTTTGCAAAAAAAGAGACATATTCGTATTACTTGAATTATTCTAAATAAAAAGTATCTGTTGCAAAATTTTCGTTGAACGCTTCCCTTTGGAGATAATTGAGATAAACTTTCAAAAATTGACATCTTCGTGATTTTCCATGCTCATAATTTTGAATTGAATAAATATTTTTCAATTTTGCTAGCAATATTTGAAAGTTCTCAAACTACGAGATAAAATAAATCGCAAGGCAAAACAATTGTTTTTTTTTTATTGTTTATTATACTAAAAACAAATAGCCTTTTACCGCTTTTGTTCATACGCTATCTTATATGCAGGGCCCTGGATGGCTACTCACAGGTTCACTATGCGGTTGAGCGTTCTACGTTTTTAACTCAAAAGCTCAAAAAATACTCACTTTAATCTGTCCAAATGTTCAACTTATTGTATACTTTATTTCTACAGATACCTGCTGCTTGTATAATATTATCCCGGCCATTTTCTATACTATTAATCATTTAAAAGCTATATAAGAACCAACAAAATATCGATATGAACACCGTCGAGTGAGAACGCCAGTATATGTTAGTTCGTTAAACAAGTATCAACTTGTAATGGAAATATGTATTCCGCCAACAAAGAGCGCATAATATCAGAATTTTGAACGAGTTTTTAGCTAAAAAGATTTAATTTTACTTTATAGGTTTTTTTTGCATAATCACAGGCAATTAAAATTTGTTAAAAATTTCATGACATAATATTACCATTAATAAAATTACAGAAATAAAATATACTTTAAATCATTAATTTAAAAGTAAAAACGAAAATGTAATTTATTATTAATCGATAAGAAAAAGTATACATCCAGTTAAATGTGTGACAGAATTTGATCATAGACTCCAGCAAATGATATATTGTGGTAGCGTTAATCATTTATCTATAATCACATTTTGCCCCATATTAATTAGTAGCTATTTTGGTAACCTATAAGTAATAAAGGCACTCTGGAAGTCTGGTCGTGCATCTTCTCTTTGCAACTTTAGTACCAAGCAACTACGGTTATTTAAGCTTATCAACCACAACTCAGAACTTCAGAAATCAGGCAGTGCTGCTCATTAGCTGGACAGTTGACATCTCGTGTTTTGTAGGTCTCGCAACAGCGCGCCCACAAGTTAATTCGCGTGAAGATTTTAATTAAATTGAATAAAACAAGTTTCTCAAAACACTTAATTCTATTTAACAAAAATAAATAGAAAAACAAACTATTTACAATAAGAAACTCAAAACTAATAACAATTACGAAAACTAACATAATTGCTCTTCTTGGCCGATTTAATAACCAAAAATATAAAACCCAATTTTGAAAAAAACCCGTATAAATAGCTTAATAAAATATTAAACAAAAAAAGAAATAAAACCCGAAAAACAGCTATTTATATTACTTAATCAAACCGTATGAAAATCGCGAAACGCCCGACTAAAATAACACATAATACTCCCTTAACTTCCCGAATTAAATCAAAAACAAATCAAACAAAGAAAACCTTCATTCCCGCCGAATATACACTACGGCACTGGACTTAACGGTACCGATCACCCTAATTCGACTTTCAGATTGGTACTAAAATTTACTATTTTTTAAAAGAGTGTCTTCGAATCTTACACCCCCTCGCCCTCTTTTAAGTGATTTTTTTGATCGTATGTCCTGTAACCGACAATTTCATTCCCTTAAAGTTCGAAGGTTTCGATCGCTATGCGCTGAGGGCGTTAGCTATTCTATGCCGGATGCTTGACTCCCGAATTGGCCTCTGAGCGTCTTAATCTTAATTTTTATATAAACACAGTTAATAAAACTAATCTATTTCTTTCTATAACTAAAGGAATAAGATAATATAACGTCTGTGAAAAAACCTGAGTGCCCTTTTATTCACAAAGCTGGTATTTGAATCATTCTTCCTTGCAATTAGGAAAAACAGTCGCTATATATTAATTTCCTTATACAGATCAAACGTTATATTACAGTATAATGAGTTTATTTGATTATTTTTTTGTTTCCGAATAATGGGAAAATCGTTCAATATTTTAAGACATTTTATAACGGTATTTCATATACCATATTTTTAAAAAAAGCCCCTTATCACGTCGGTTTTATTTACATAACCAGGGTAGGATTACTTACAGATTTATAGGCAATTCTAAAAGAGGGCCTTATTACGTCTTCATAAATTAACTGACTTGTATTTTTTTAAGAAAACATTTAAACGACAAAGATCATAAAAGTTAAGCTCGATAACTGATTTATTTTTCTTTAGACTTTCGTGGATAGTGATAAAAAATATAACTACCCTATTTCCACGGGAAATCTATTCACAGAGTGATTATTTAATCATTCATTGTAACAGAATATAGTTCACATTGGATGGTGTAAAATAATTAATATTTGTGTCTTCATCAATATTTTATTCGCATTAGAATAGTAAAACTACTGAAACTCCTTTTTAAACATTCAATTTAATTCGCAGACATGAAACGAAAGTATCGAAGATTCGTATCAATAATAATTTGAAAATATTTTGTATATATATATTAAGCCTTTATTAATTGCGAAGAGTTTTCGTTGTATTCGCTTATGTCATTGAAAGAGCTCTGCATTATGATAGCGCATGCACAAAAGTGAAAAAAAAAACAATTAAAAAGAATTGTTTTTTCTTTGAATTACATTTTATCTAATAGTTTAAGAATCGAACTTTGAAATGCTGCCAGCAAAATTGAAAAATATTTATTCAATCCAAAGTTCTGAGCAACGGAAATTCGCGAAAATGTTAATTTCTCAATTATCTCAGAAAGGAAGCGTTGCACAAAAATTTTACAAGATACATTTTTTGCTTAGAATGATCTAAATAATACGAAAATAAATTTTATGTAAATTAATTGTTGATAATTTTTCTCCTAGGCTGACAAATTTCCACCCAAAAAACTCGTGTTCAGAAGATGAAAATACATTAAAAAAATTTGGGTGGCTCCATCAAATACAATTGGCCTTTGGGATCTCTCTGTTTCCAAGACTCCAAGGAGAAGTGCTTGCGCCGGCCGCTTACAGAACTCGAATGAGAAAATGAATAAGATATTATCACCTACCTTTAAATTTTATAATTAATTTTGGTTATTAAAATTAATAACTGGCGACCCCCCAAAAAGCCAAGGTGACTCACCAGCTGGAAACTACTGCTCTAGTGAAATTAGAGGTAGACGCAAATTCCAGATTGTGTTATGTTTATAAAAAGTTAATTTATCTGAATTATTATATGGGCCTCATTACACACATTTTGTTATATGTAAATCGTAATACATCGTATATTTCATGATTGAGTTATTTACCAAACGAAATGGCGTTTTGATAAAGATAAAGATATTGCTTCTCCAAGAACCGCAATTCACTCAACATTTTACAAGCAAACTATTTATTTAATTAAACAGCCAGCAACGGCACTATAAAAAAGTAAAATCATCGTACTCGTAGAATACAGTTAATTTAAACATAGCACAGGCATTAGATCATTTATCTTGTTGCCTGTCAAAAATAAATTAGTAGGTGTAAAAAATGCTAAAAACAAATCATTGCGCTTAAGATATACTAGAAGAAATTATATTTTTA
Source organism: Diaprepes abbreviatus (assembly GCA_034092305.1). Taxonomy (NCBI): domain Eukaryota; kingdom Metazoa; phylum Arthropoda; class Insecta; order Coleoptera; family Curculionidae; genus Diaprepes; species Diaprepes abbreviatus. Next base: position 6,825,516 of record JASJET010000094.1, on the reverse strand, counting down.
AATAAGTCTCGGATATATATTTATTAATTAAAGGTCAGGTTTTGCTCCTAATAGAATTGTATGCGAATAAAAATAACTACTCAGAATTAAAAAGAAAGGTACTCCTCTATTAATTACAGGATATCATGTTTTTTTATAAAGTGACTTGTAAAAAGTTGACAATCTGTGGGAAAAATGTTTTATTTTTATTATTAAATTAACAAAAAAAATTAGTGGTAATTATCTTTTTTTGCATGGAAGTTTTGATTTTTGGTGTGGTTGAAGAATGAGAAAGGGGACCTAGTTTCCTAAGAAAATTTGGCCTAATTAGAGAGTGTTACGTTTTTATTTTTTCTGATCGGAATCTATACGTTTACCCCTTCCATCATTTATGTGTTTTATTTTTTTTAGGAGCTTATTTACGTTGGCAATATTTTTATTTTCATCGAAATTTCGTTCACAATATAATATTATAGTCAATAGTAACTGTTCTGACAATTCTTGTCGTTATTATGCTTAGTTCGTAAAACTTTCCCCCTTGTCCTACAGTATAGAAAAGTATTACTTTATGCAGAGTGGCTCGAGACAGGAGTTCTTGATTTGAAGTGTATTGTACAGTGGCTCGGAACATCAATCTAAGACAGAAAGTTTTAATTTAAATTGTATTTTGGGTTCGACTTGAATAATAACAAACTGTAAGGTTAGAACTGACTCGATCTTCCTTGCAAGAGAGTTTTGCCTCAATAAAGCCCTTTTTAACCAATATATATTTTTGGAACATACCACAACTTTCTTAGTAAATCATATAATTCTTGAAATAATTTTAAAATTTAGTATTCTTTCTTTCCATTGTTTTGAAGGCTTGTCACTTGTCATGGTGTTGAATTAAAGATTCCCGTATCTTTTTCCGCCATTTCGTCAGTCGTTTTTCTAGGGAGAAGACAAAAAATAATTAGTTTTGGATAAGAAAGACATTTTCTTGCAGAGTTGCACCGAGAAAAGTTGTATAGCATTTTCGCTAGGTTTAATGAGGATATTTTGGGTCCTAGACCAAATTTTAGAGTATAGGGTTACTTGGTAAACTTTTAAAGTATAATACTGATGTTAATTTAATCATTTCTTGGAATAACCCGATATCCAGTTTTTCATTTTTTTCTTCTTTACCACCAAAATGCCACCCAACGCCACTGGCAAGTCTTTATTGAATTATTACCGTGTTAAATATTAATAATTGTGGGTATATTTAGAAAAGGAATATGATTTGAAGTACCTACTTCATTCGTAACCTAGAAATAGGATGTGTTCTAAGTCCATTTTTTTGTTACAGGCCTTTTTTTGCCTTTTTCCTTTTTCTCCTCGTCTTTCTTTTTTTTTTTTGTTTTTTCTCCTTTTTCCCTGCTGTTTTGCCCCTACTTTGCTTATCATTAAGTTTTTTTTGCTGACTCCTCTACGGTACTTGCTTCGTATGCTGAACGTACTAGACCCTATCCTAGTATCGAGTGATTCAGAGCCCAAGGTCTACTTCAACGTCAGGACGTCAGGAAGCCTCCGTTAATCAAGTTTTATGTGTCTGTGTCATTTCAGGGAATTATAGACTTTTAACCCGCTTTTTGCCTTCAGTACAGCCTATAAATTTAAAGCCAACATAGTGTTTCTTTTCTTTTTTTATATATAATTAATTAATGATTAGTGTACTTACCTCTTCAAAAACTATTGTGTTTTCTCATATGGTAGAATTAATTAAATCGTGCAACCATATGTAGTTGATATCTTCACGTATGTAAAGGCCACATTTGATAGCTCTAGTAAACAGGCCTATTTACACCAGTAGAGTGCACTCAATATTCTCACATTATGCATATATTTAGTTATTAACATTATATCACTTTTTTATTTATGTACCACAGTCAAAAATAATTATTTATGGCATAATTCTTTGTTTTAATAAATGAATTATTGTAAGTTTAAGTTGTCAAAAATCATCTGATTGAACAGCTGACTGTCCCAGGCATATTGTTTTAAACAGAGAAGCGCTAAGCCACTCTCGGCGGTTAGTTACATTTACACCGTAAAACGTAATGTATGAATACTTGTTTTTAAATTTTGTTGGGTGTTTTCTAGGCTTGAAATTCGGTTTCCTATTTTATTTTTAAAGCTAGATCGGTCTCTACTTTAACCTTTAGGGCCCCAAAATAGGTGGCGCATATTACTCCGACCACTCCCCGCCCCTTTTGAAGCTAGCCGGATAAGCCCTAAAAGGAAGAGACCATTCCAGAGCCACCTGAGAAAATAAAAAAAAAAATAAGGTAGACTATCAGATACAAAAAATTATTTATTTATTTAACAAAATTTATTTATTTAACAAAAATCAGTTTATTTATTAACAAATTTGGCTTTCCTAAAATCTATCCACACAACAACAAAATAATAATTACTATTATTTTTATTTTAACAAAAGTATGTGATATTGTTAACGCTAAACAGTTAAATGATTTATCAATACTTGGCAAGTCGTAGAAAAACCAAAACCGGTACAGTTATTGAAAAATTATAGATTTCCCTGTCAAATACAGTAAACCTAATAGTGCATGGATCTCGTCAGACTCTGTAAACTTCACATCCCTGTCGCGTGAGAAATTTACTTGGAAATTTTCAATAGCATTATTTGTACACTCAACAATTATGTCAATGATTTCATCACTAAAAAAATATTTCCCTATTTCAATAGCCGTTTTTAAATCTCTTGTAAATCTGTAAACATTTAAAAACGTTATCTGATCTCGTCTTTGTATTTTTTGGCATGGGAGATATTTTTTCCCATTTAGTAGTATTATCTTTGCCAACAAAATTTAAGGAATTATCAGCTTTGGAAGAGGTAGAAGAAAGATTCAATTACATAGCTTCATGAGAGATTTGCTGTTCAGAAAACTTTTGCTCCAATTCGCCACTTTTCTGTTCTTCTGCAGAGCTTAGTTCTTCGTCTAATGAATCTAAATACTCATCATCGGTAGGTACGTTTTCCATTAATTCCAGTAAACGAAGCTGTTCTTTTTCGAAATGACTCATCTACAATAAACAGTATTTTTAGCAAATCATTTTGGTATATTACATACAATACATGAAAGAAATAAAATAATATTTTGCTAAAATAACCTACCTTAAATATTGCATTCTGTCAAATTTTCACATAAATGGTTGCGTCAATCTGTCACACCAAAATAACTCGAATAGCCTTACTCCTACTGAAGTCTTACGAATACTGAAGAATTATCTTGTGCAGCGGAAGGCATTTACAAATGGCGTGGTTGTAGGTAATGTTTAGAGATGATACATTCGAAAACATTTTAGCGTCGGTGTCACAGGCCGACCGTGACTACTGTAAGGTTAAATTTTGGTTTATAATTTCCAGAATAGTCATTATAAGGGGCGGACATTGCTCCAAATCGGAAATATAAAACAAGTTTAAAGGCTCCAGTTGGATCTGTTGTCTGATAAAGAATTTCGTTCTTGAGAGATGTTTATTAAAGTCCTACATCTATTAACAGCAACACAAAATCAAATTAAAAAAAAACGATTTTCAGCAACAATTTTGTAGAAGAAATATGTTTTAAGTAAAAAAAAGCTTTATGTTTATCACACAATATTCTTAAAAGAGGACAAATATTTTACAGAATCAAAGAACAATGTTTGATCTCACACGAAACAAATGTTATTATATTGTAAATTTTCAAAAAGTTGCCGTGAAAGAAGTTAAGTGTTTTTCGGTCCTAGACTCTACATATCTCAAAATCATAAGAGCAAAATATAAATTTAATTTTACTAAAAATAACCGTTTACAATAATTTTTTAAAATACGATTTTTGGATTCATTTTAATTTATTAATGTTTGACACCAATCTTGCAAGCAATAATAAAACTCATGATTCGTTAAACAATAAAAATAAAGTAAAATAATTTGTATGGCAACGAAATCCGTCATAAAATAATAAAGTTCAATGCTAAAAACCAGCAAACGAATAAAACTTGTCTCTAAAAGGATGCTCTCCTTAGTGATGTAATAGCGAGTATAAAAAAATTCTACGAACAATGAAAAGAATCTCTTGGGTAGGATCGGTATATCCCTGACCTATTGGTCTACGATGTAAAAGGTGTTTTGAATTTTAACTATCTTAAGATGTAACACGATTTGCAAAACGACTTCGTATTCATGTTTTACATTAATTAAGGACAATGAATGTGATTAATATTTTATAAAATAACGGAGTTTTTTCAGAACATTTTGAATAATGAAAATTATAAAATCAAAATGTTTATAGCGATAAATAACTTTTTTTAGTCATTTTATATTAAGAATGCTTTGCACAAGTACGAGAATACGGAAGTAGTAGGAAGGTGAGGGCCAATTTGCACATTCTGGTAGCAAGATATTCTGTGTAAACGATATTCATAAAAGGTATTTTGTCGCCTTCAATGTCCACCCATTGAATCACAGCACTTGGTCTAATCCTTCATACATTGTTCGTATGCTCATTGAGGCATGAACTTTCAGCTCGTTCAACGAGTTTTCTTTTCTGGTCTCAATTGTCTCGCTTTCATCGAAGTCATAATTTTAACTCTGGAAACAGAAAACAGTTACACGGGGTCATATCAGAGGTGTACAGCAATTGTGTCCTGCGAATGTTGTTCTCGGTTCGATACAGTTTCACTGACGAGACTATAAGGTGTTAGGAACGCGTATGGAGAGAGGACCAAAGTTGTATTTGCAGGAAACAAAATGTTTGTATATATTCTTTCCTTTCCTCTGCTTGAAAGGACAATACATATAAACATGATTCTTTGTCATAGCAGTTCCGAAGACAAAAAAAGCAACAATTTGTGATGCGACATTATTAAACTTGATCAATTTAAGTTTCTTATTTCGTTATTACAGGAATTATTTACATTTTCAAAGATATCTATCGACGGTGTTGAATAGATGGATGTTTCTCATCATGTCGTGGGTCCTTCGAGTAAATGTCGTATTAATACAGTTGTATTGTTTACGAATATTGAGTGTAGTTGTTTTATTAAGACAGAAGTAATGTCTGTACTGGAATTCTTTTGTTCTTCCCATATAATTCCTTCCGCAAAAGATACACTTAATTGACAAGCAGACTTTTTTGCTCTCATTTTCTATAAAAGGTTGTTCATATGTTAATTGTTTAGGGAGCCATATTTGGTAGTTATGAAATTGACACATAAAAATTTACAAAAATGCCGCCTAACACTAACGAGTCGCATGTTAAGTGTAATTTTGTCAGGTGTAATCCACCCACGCCACCCGCTACGAAAATTTGATGAAGAAATTTAAGTGAACGTTTTCATTGGAAGATTAAAGATACCTTAACCATCATCGGCTTGAAAACATCGTTTTTGTGAGTCACAACGTCGCCTAAGCACCAAATAATTCCATTTGACGTCGCTTCCAGGAAATAAACCTGTACAGTACTTTCCAACGAATTTTAATAACTTTCATGTTTACAAGATTAAGATGCTTTAAGAATTACAGTCTCCTGATCATGAGCAGTGCAAAAACTGAATCTTTGTACAATTGTAAGTGGACGATGGATCTCAATCTGTCTATAAATTGGTTTGAAACGTTCTTCGACGTTATACGATTTTTGTACTCCACCGTTTCTTATCTTGCCATTGTTTATCTTGAAGATTATGGGCACTTGTCTCTTTACTTATTCCTTCAGTCCAATTTTTCTTAAGCCTTATGGTCCTTTTGCTATGTTTATGACACTATTTTACGATTTGTTTAGACAGTTGTCAGGCTGTCATCCGTTGTACATGGCAATACAAAATTTGTTGACTACTTTTTATATCTTTCTTGACTATATCTTCTATTATCATCTCTTATAGTCTTTCTTATTCTTTAAATTCTATGTTATTCTTGCTGATCTTCTCAAGGCATCCATATCTATAGCTTCTACTTGTTTTTTGTTCTTCATTGAGGGTTCAGCTCCGTACAAAGTGTTGTATAGGTTGCATATCTTCATGTTTACAATTACCAGTAGACTCAAGAACTGAAGCCTATTAAGCGTTGATAGGGATAGAAAATTAACTAAATGGATTTTGGATCTACTCAAAGTTGATGATAACAAAACCATTTTTAGCAACGAGGTTTTTTTCCACTTTAACGGTTTAGTCAACAAGCAGCATTCTCGGATCTGGGAAGAAGAAAATCCACGTGTTTTGCAAGAACTTCCGATGGATCCTCAAAAAGTGACAGCTTGGTGTGCTATGAGGGAGAAGGAATCATCGGAAAATATTTTTTTGAAAATTTTTCCGCCACAATTTCGATCGATATTGTGACATCTTAATAAACTTTTCTGGTTAGATTTCAATAGGATGGCGCCACTGTCACGCCTCATACTAAACAATGACATTCAATGGAATTTTTGAATTTAGAAAGCCACTCTGGATATTTGAATCCACCAAAACAATTCCTGATAAGTCTGTTTTTTTTTCGTAATGGACTCTTTATTTAAAAAGTATCTGAAATTGTGAAATAGTTTCCAGATTTTAAAGTTTAGTTAAATTTACATCTAAATAATGAACTTTTGATGGTTGATTCTCTTGACTCACTCTTCATAATTCTGTTCATAGGCTTCTAAATGTTTGTCTTTAATTCCTTGGTCCAATTGAATTTTATGGTATCTATCATCTTAAAATGATTTTGCCATAGAAGAAATCACATGATGGCGAATACTGTACCTGAGTGGAATATTTGTTAGGCAAGCAAGAAAGACAATAACTTTTACCTTGATAAGGACAAATATTCAAAATGTTTAGAGAAGGTAAAAACTGCAAAGGACGTGAAAAAGGAGAAAGCTGTTCATTACAGGCTTATAATGCGCTATGATATTTTGACTGTAAGCCTCGAAGAAATGTTAATTGCGTCGATGAAGGAAGATAATGAAGAAATCAAGTATGACGTTTGTTACGACGACTTATTCAACATTCTCGGAGAAATGTATGTTTCTGTTTGACACGGTGAAAGGACAAGGATGCTTAAGCAATGTAACGGAAGCATAAAAACATAACAGTTGAGGCTATCACGACATTTTTTAAGCTATGGCAACCTTGTCAAAAGAAACAAAAACTTTGGAAAAAGGCATTGTTATCAACCCTATACTTCATACTGAAATGAAATCACGTTGTCAAGCAGATCTCATAGACTTACAAACCAACCCTTACGGAAATTATGAATTCATATTAGTTTACCAAGACTATCTCTAAATTTGTGATCCTTCATGCATTTCGAACTAAACTCGCAGCAGCACTTTTGGAAAGCCGAACATCCTGCATTCCCGTAATGGTCGGGAATATTGTAACCAAGTAATTGAAAATTTATGCTCTATGTGGCCAGATGTTAAAAGCATACATTGAAAGCCAAGATATAGCCAGAGTCAAGGATTAGTGGAGTGTACCAATCAAGACATCGAGAATATGCTCAGCACGTGGATGGAAACCAGTCAGTTGTCAAAGTGGTCAAAGGGCTTGAAATTCATTTAGGTCATGAAAAATACAGCATAATTAAATTAAATGCTCCCCCTGCGAAGCAATGTTGGATAGTTCAATGTAAACGGACACTGCGACGTCAGCAATTCCTAAAGATATGAATTAAGATCTGAAGAAGATTTACAGAATTTGTTGCATTCGTAAAAAAATACGGAACAAAATATTAACGTTGAAAATGCAATTAAACAGGACAAGGAAGACAACGTTGTTGAAAGTGAGTCAGAAGAAGACATAAACAGTGACAATGTGAGGAACAAAACACAAGAAAACGAAGTGACTGTAACCGAAAAGTTGAAGGAGGAGTAAATAACCAATGATACCAATGTAACGTTTCAGAGACATACTGGTTCAAAGACAGAAAACGCAACTTAAGCTCAAGAAGATCCAATTCCGAAAAGATAGAATATGTCCAGACAATAAGAAAAAAAAGCAAAATTGAATTTGGAAAACCAGGCTGAAAAAATGAAAGCCATGTTAGCTGATAAATATCCAAATGTGAAGGTTGGCCAAAATGTAAGACTGAAATTACCTGACATTGACAGAGCTAAAAGTGACCCGAAAAGCATTATTTCAGTTGTGGTAGATGTAAAGAACAATGAGTTTTACCAACTGGGTACCAAAATTGAAGTACTAAAGTAGCTATCTACACAGAAACAGTTTACCTCATGCTCTAAAGATTTTATAAAGATAAAAAAATTATAATTAGATAAAGAAGTGAGCTGTTGGAAAATTGTCGTTGACTGGAGAACAAGGATTCAAAAAATGTAACTATCTCAAAAAATGCTTGTCGAAGAAATGCGCTGCAAGTATCAGGAATACTTTGTAATTCTAAATGCCACAATAGCGCTCCGTGTTGTAAAAGATAAAATGTTTTATTTACTACCTATTAATAAATGACAACTGATTCATTGTCTTTTTTAAAATAATTTAAAGTAGGTAAGGATTTGACTGATTAGTAATATAAATAATCAATAATTACTCTCATCTGATACATAAAATTTAAGGTGTTGACTGATAGTTAATTGAAATAAATGATTAAGAGCACTCATTGTTTTATTCTCAAAACCAACATTTACCAGCCGTCACTGGTAAAAGCCCGAAAAAATCCTCCCTTTTTTATAAATCCTTACATTTACCAACTCATGTCGGTGAATCCTAAGATTTACTGGTAAATCCCAAGATTAAGCAATGTACGGGCTTTTACAGTAACATATATACGCTAACATATACTTAAAGAAAATAGAAATCAATAGGCAGTAAAGGCAGTAACCTTTGAAAATGTGCCCTACCACGTTTGGTTTGAAATGGAGTATTTTAACAAACTTTGTTAAATATTCAATTATGTGTACAAGTTAGACAAAGAAGATTAAAAAATTTATATCGTTATTTACCAAAAAGTTTTAACTTTTAAATCCGATCTAGTTGCCGTTGAACTGGAAAGTTTTGTATAGGAAAATTAGAGACAAAAACTTATATATAAAATCTTTGACCCAATAAAAGAAACCATTGTTTTTTTTTGCCAGTTTCGTTAGAAGAGAAAACATTTTTTTTCTGTATTTTGTAAGTTTAAAACTTAGATAACACTCGTTAATTTACCAATCCTTAATTATCAATTTACATCATTTTGGAAGTTCAACCATGTTAATAAATTTAAGGTTGAGTTTTAAAATGAATAAAGTTACCATGGAAGTTAGATCTTTTAGTTGGTTGGTTTTGTTTTGCTTAAAATTTTTATAATTGTTATTGTAAACATATAATCCTTAAAAAAAAAAAGAAAAACTAAATCAATGATATAAATTAAACCTTTTGTAATGAAACCTGTGGGGGCTCAAAATTTAATCTATCGGTTTTCTCATACTTAATACCTTCATAGGCTCTATTGCAAATTAAAGAAGGCAATTATAAAGATTTGTTAAAATTAAGTAAAAAATAGGATAATCTATTTTATTTTATTGAGAAATCTTACAATTATAAATCAAACTGCTCTTGATGTATAATCATTTTCAAATTTTTGAAATCTGGTGTTTAAATTTTTTATCATATTTTTCACGATTTAATGTGCTTGTCGTTTTTGTTTTATTACAGATTACTTCTTTTTTAAACTAAGAGAATTTTTTATTATGTTTATTAACCTTAGAGTTTCCACAATGGTATTTTTATTGGAATATGTTCTATTTTTACACTTACACCAAAGTGCCAAATTGTTAAATATCAAGCAAACGTCATTAATATGTTAAGGAACATTTTTTTTGACTTAACCGAACTAACATAACTATTGCAGAATTCTTAATGAAACAAAGAAATTAAATATAAATTACAAAAAATAGTGCAATAAGCATATTATATATGTTTTTTACTATAAAAACTGTTTGTTACCGTAGGAAAATGAACCAAATCTCGCACAATTAAAAGAAAAAGTTGCGTTGAAGTCGGCCTTGACGGCACGTTAAATGGATTTATGTCCATGTGAGCAAAATGTATCAGATAAAAGAGATCACTTGATAAAATTTTTGTGAAAGTGCTCCGACGGAACAACCTTATTTATTCCGACTTATTCAGTTCGTAATTTCTTTAAGACGAATACTGCGGTTTTTGCTAAGTAGTGCTTTAATATAAAATTCTTAAATGACTTCCAATTGAAAAGTTGATATAAAATGGGAAACCAAATATCTGTAGTTACACTGAATGATGGGGCGAGCCAAAATTTGACTTATATATACAGGGTGGAATGTTTAACTAGAAATTTTTTTATATTAAATATATCATTCGTTCGAAGAAAAATTTAAAAACATATGGCCCCTTTTCAGTTTTTGCTCATCTTTTCACCTTTTACCAAATTACCTCATTTTCTTGAAGATACGTATTGTGACAGCTCATTAGAAAAGGAAATATGTCTCACTAGCTTTTGAGAATTTAATGACATAAAGCCCAAAAAATAATTAAAAACAAATTAAATTAATATATTTTAAAGAAATGATAATTTTTGTGATCAGTGGTTTTTTACCATTAAAACATTAAAAATTATAGTACCATTTTTTGTTTACATTAGGAAAAACCCAGCCTAAATAGTTTAAATATCATTTACTGGATTTTATTTCCAGTTTTGTTTACTTTGTTTTTGTCTGTACATTCCAATGGTTTTGTTTACACTACGTTTGAAAAAAATTAATATTTATCTTCTTAAAGTGGCTAATTGGTTGATAGAAATAATTTCCTAAAAAGTATAAATAGATTTGACTGAGTTCTTTTTTCGTTAAATGGTAACGTAAATAAAAGGAACTGTCTAGATTGGCCTACAAAAATTCTCACCGGATACGATAATGTACAGGCATAATTGGTGATCGAGTTATATAGCCAATATTTTTGGAGATCATATAAATAGGCTAATAATATACCTGATGCTGTTGCGAGAAAACGGGTTTCACCTGTGGCTTACCTCACAAAATTCGAAAATTTATATCTAGAAAATTAGGCAACAAATAACATACAAAATTCAACAAATAACCTCAGAAATACTATATTATGTTACAAATGATTTTTATTTAAGATCAAAGTGCTGCTAGAAAAATATGATGAACATTTCCCACAATTTTTAAAATAAAAAAATTAATTAAAAATAAGTTATATCCCCTTTTTATACGAGGTATTGCAACAGTACTTCATACAAGATGGCAATAGTTTTTCTATGTAAAATTTTCGATTTTCTATTTTCCAAAAAAATTATTGCAAATATTTTGGATGCATTTCATATCATTTTTTGATTACACTAAGCAACAAATTTTAGTTTATTTGTTGTATTTTGTATGAAAAATACCTTTTTTGTTAATTTTGGGGCGCTGGACGCAAAAATGACAATGAAATTAAAAAATTAGTTGCAATTTTCAAAAACAAGTTTTTTTTTTTTAATTTAACAAAATAATAAGAAACACACACTTTTACACTTGTAGAGATACTAAATATCTTGTCTTTTGCTTTTATTTTGTGAATTGTTTCTAGAGCATCTTTAACAAGAGTCCTTAAGTAGTCGACAAGTATGAAAGCATTCTACTGTCCCTGGTAACTTTTCTCCATTGTTGATATATCCTGAAGGAAGGGTTCGCCCTGTTTATCACTTACAGTTCCGTATTTGTCAGTAAAAAGGCGAGATGTGAGTGTAGGAGATGGATCTTTAGAGACATATTGCAACCCATATTTTGATATGATGAGAGCATATTTTCAAGAAGAGTAACGTAATTGTAGTTTTTTTTTATTTCCGAAGAAGTTAGTGACCTTGAGACGAAATTGATTCCAAGCATTTTTTTTTCAATATTTGATTGAGTGCTGTCAAAATGTTTGTCTTTCAGAATATTTCGAATTTGTGGCTTAACAAAAATATCTTCTATAATTTTTGCTTCACTTAGCCTTGGGGATTTTTGACATAGATACTAAAAAGCTGGCCCATCGGTATTCAGTGCATTAACTAAGTTTTTCAGTAGGCCCAATTTGATATGCAGTGGTGGCAACAAAATCTTTTTGGAGTCTACAAGTGGCATATGTTGTACATTCTTTTCACCTGGCTCTAATGATTGTTGAGCGGACCAGTCTTCTTTCTTGTAATAAAGTGCCTTTACCCGACTATCCCATTCACACCTAAAAAACAGCAAAACTTGGTGTAGCCAAGCTGCAACCCAAATAAAGTGCAATTTCATTTAATTACCACAGATCTGCCATTTATGCTCATTATATTTTATACTTGTTAACAGGTGCTTCATTCTGTCTTATGATTTTTTCATGTGAACTGCATATCCAACAGGAACAGACGGTAAAATATTTCCCATATGAAATAGTATTGCTTTTAAACTCAATGTTGAACTCTCTATAAATAATCTCCATTCATCTGGCTTGTGGTTTATATTTTAAACCAATAAACTGTTGGTTCGAACTTCGTATATGATGGTAGGGGTCATCCCTAGAGATCCCCTATGCGGTGTTACCAAGTTACACATAATTTCTTTAACTTGGGGAACCATATATTTGACAACGTCGCAACCCCTCTATTGTTTTAATAATGCGAATATACCACGTGCATTCTTGCGGTTCCACTGTTAATATATAGGGAGACATGACATTACGTATCTCTAAATTTTGAACTAATATTATAAAGGTAAGTTTAGTTTCAGTTTTAGCTCACTAAAAATGGTAAGATTTTATGTTAAATACATTTTGGGTGTTATTCAGTGTTATTACTTAGATTGTTCCAAAGTTGTCTTTTTAAAAGATTTCGTATTTGAGGTCTAAAGAAAATTCTTTATCTAAGCCTCACTCAAACGTTATATATATATATATATATATATATATATATATATATATATATATATATATATATATATATATATATATATATATATATATAATAATGGTTTATTAACGGCAATAAATCATACAAATTCCATTTTATACAATACGTCAAATAAGAATAAAAAATCTAAAACGAAACAATCACAAAATATCACAATTCACATCAGTAATAAAAGAATAACAATTAACTAAAACAATAATACTGTCCTACAGTCTATTACGTATAAAATTCAATTATTTAAAAATTCTTTAATACAACCCTTAAATGAGTTCAGAGAGAGTATAAATGGGTCAACATTCCTAGGCAGTGAATTCATTTCCCTACTCATTCTGGACATTGGGGTGTTAAACGCATAGTTTGTCCTATGGTATGGTTCATTAAAAAGACTATGGGCCCGAAGCACCCTCTGAGGTACAGCGAATCCAACAGCCCCCAACAATTCAGGAGCATCAACCATAGAGTTTATGATCTTATAAAATAATATTAGGTCAAGATAGATGCGTCTATTATATAATGATAACAAGCTCATATAATCCCGTATTACACTGAATGGCACATCTTGCTTAAAAGCAACAAATTTCAAGAAACGGACCTGTACCATCTCAATTTTATTTCTGTATATTTCATAGTTTGGTGCCCAAACTGGAGATGCATACTCCAAGACAGATCGAACCATTGAGCAATATACAGATTTAAAACACTGCACACTGCTGAAATCAGCTAATGTGCGTTTAATAAAGCCAACAAGCCTCAAACCACGGCTCGAAATACTATTAACGTGCAGGTCAAAAGAAAGACCCTCATCAAATATCACCCCAAGATCCTTTATATGATCTGAGCGAGTCAGCATTGTATTGTGCAATGTGTAATTATAAACTATACTATCTTTTCTCTTTGAGAAAGTAATGGCAGAACATTTTGTTAAATTAAGTTGCATGAAATTGCGGTCACACCACTTAGTAAAACTATCCAGGTCACCCTGCAAGGCCACACAGTCCTCTATCTCTCCAACAACCTTAAATATCTTTAAGTCGTCAGCATATAAAAGACATCTGCTTGAGATTATAGAATCCTCTATGTCATTCACGAAACAATTAAAAAGAAGGGGTGCCAAATGTGCACCCTGTGGGACTCCAGAAGTGACAGGTATATATATATATATATATATATATATATATATATATATATATATATATATATATATATATGTATATATATATATATATATATATATATATATATATATATATATATATATATATATATATTCTGCTACTTAAAACCTAGAAAAATCTTAATAAAGCCTAATTTTCTGTTGTGTTACCACATACTTCAAAAATTTCTGGATATGGAGAAAGTAATGACCTTGTTTTGTGTTTTACTATTGGTCCCCACTCTCAAACCTAGTGGCTGATGTATTATTTTCAAACTCGGTTTAGGATTATGATAAAAGTAAAGTGCTTGTTAATATCAAAGGGAGAATTTTGATGTAAAAGATTTCAGCAATTTAAAGATTAGAAAAGTGTAGAGAACAAATAGCTTACTAAAAATAAAATATAATATATGGAAATAATAATATATAACATTTTATAGCTCTAAAAATAAGTTAAGTAATTAAAAGAAATAAATAAAATATGAAAAAGATGAAAATAAGTTGTTAATACTAATTATTATATAGGTAAAAAAATCATAACTTTAAATTAATTTTTTAATCGTGATATTTATCAACTTTGTAGTAATGTTAGCTCTGAGAGAACAAATTGACTCTTGTGAAACAGTAGGCAAAAGAATGAAACAGAACATTAAAAATGTGGTGTAGTATAAAAAATAAATAACATTTTATCACTTCCTTCAATAATAAGAATTTTCTAATTACTCCTATCCTGAAAAAAGAAAATGAGAATCATCATCTGAAATAACAATTTGACTTCATTAAAGAGGTTGGAAAAAATTCTTGATATTTCTCTATTCCCTAATTACATTTTTAAATTCTACTTTACTATCTGAGTCGCAGTTTGGTTTTAGAATAGGGAGATCAACTCAGGGCGCACTTCAGTTTCTGATTACTCGAATCTAGAACGCTCTCGAAGAAAGTTAACCATTAATGTGTCTGTTTGTTGATCTCTCCAAAGCTGTCGACACTATCGGTCACAAAATACTTCTAGAAAAGCTCGAGAACTACGGTTTAAGAACTACAATTTTCAATATATTAAAAATAAATTTGTTGAAAAGAAAATAAAGAGTGGAGATTGATGGTATTACAAGTGAAGAGAAAGGAGTAACCTATAGCGTCTTTCAGGGAACTGTTTTGGGCCCATTGCTATTTATAATTTATATGAACGATTTGTATCAATTGAAGTTGAATGGAAAGATTGTTGGTTTCGCTGATGACGCTAGCTGTTTTTGCAGCGCAGGGACTTGGCAGGATCTTAAATCAAGAATGGAAGAGGACATTGCTTTATTGAAAGATTGGTTTAGTTTTAATAGGTTGCCTTTAAGTATTGAAAAAACAAAATATGTTACCACAGCTGGGAAACTTGAAGACTGAGGAAGGTGAGATTCCAGAGATGGCAAATATCAAATACCTTGGGATCATAATTGATAACCAATTAAACTGGGGTACACATGTTAGCAGCCTAGTTAAAAGTTTTCTGCGAAAATACCTGTACTCTTAAGACTTTCTCACCCCTAAGCACATAAAAATTATGTATTCTTCTTTAATACAAAGGCTTCTAACCTATGGAATACTAGCATGGGGGGGGGGGCAGGGTTTCGGAAAGCCATACCAAATATTGTACAAAAATGTTTTATTAAAATCATGCAGGGTAGCAACAGGTTTTTTCCGACTGAAAATCTTTTCTATTGTTTCGAGATTTACAAATACATATTTAAAAACAAAATTTTTCTTGAAATGACAACACATCAGATAAATACAAGAAAAAAATTAGCATGTCCGACAGCTACGCAAAAAACTCATGAACAAAGAACAACGAAATATTTTGCCCCACGGTTGTACAATATGCTATCCGAAAAAATAAGATCAATAAAAACATTCAATAAATTTAAACCAACGACCCAAAACTGGATACATGAGCATGGCAGAAAATTTTTTAATGATATAGTGGATTTAAGTGAATTTAAGATACTTAAGATGAATGAAATTAGGTGCTGTTTTGAACTGCACGTTTTGGCTTCGTATTTGTTGACAAAATTTTTGTGAAACCCAAATTATTTTGACTTTATTCCCTGACCATGACGTTAACTCTTAGTTGTGACACATTCTGAAATTGACATTTTTGCGTCACTAAGGATTTTTCACTAGATTCTGACGCTATAGTAATAATCGTATATTGTAATAAACTTTATTTAATCTTAAATCATACACAAGCATAAAAATGCTTCAGTGATTTTTTTATTTCTAAACGTTTTTTATATTTTTATGTGTAAATTGTAATTTCTTTATATTTAATAAACGTTTTTTTGATATGAAGTGACTTTCTTAACGAAACTATTCTCAGTGAAACGTGAAAATTATCGTCGAGAGCGACATACGTGTATAAAAGAGCAAAAGAACTAAATAAGTTGTTATGTGAGCGGATAGCAACATGTTCGGGCACTTGTTTTCAAGATAAAGGTTTCCGTATTTGTTTGCACGGAAATATAGTTAAATATTGTTATTACAAAGTCAATATTAGGAAATGATTTTAATAATGTAGTAGTTTGTAGTAGCCAGTCTTTGGTGGTAATTATTATATAATAACTGGGTTCTCTTTGTGTTAGCATAATTATTAAAAATTCTAATGAGATTTTAATTATTTCTTATAATAATGGCTTAAAAATTAATAGGTTTATTTGTGTTTCTATAAGATCATGTAGCGTCCACATAATTATTTTTCAAAAATATTTTTTTAAAGTAACCTTAACAATTATTACAAACGCTTCAATGTACTTAAATTATGAGAAGAATTTCAAATAAGGCATAATCACTAGTTCTATATAAAAATTGGCTATATTCCTTTGTCTCATATTGTACAAGTTAGTCAACGTGCTTATTTCCTAAAAGGCGTATTTATGGAGCTGTTTTCTTTGTTTGTCTGTACGAGCTAATCTTCAAAACGGCTCAATCGATTTTAATCAAACTTTACAAACATAAAGAGGAGGTTGTGAGGAGTGATATAGGCTACTTTTTTCTGTTTGTCTCTATATCTGTCTGTCCGCACAGGATATTCTTCGAAATGTCTGAACCAATTTCGATAAAATTTTACAGACATGGAGACAAAATTGTCAGGAGTGATACAGGCTGCCTTTTCTGGATCTCTATTTGTACGGGTTAATTTGCGAAACGGTTGAACCAATTTCGATAAAATTTTACAGACATGGAGACAAAGTTGTCAGGAGTGATACAGGCTGCCTTTTCTGGATCTCTATTTGTACGGGTTAATTTGCGAAACGGTTGAACCGATTTCGATGAAATTTTACACACATGAGGAGAAAGTTATCAGGAATGATATTGGGTTCTTGTTTTCTATACAGGTTAATCTTTGATACTACTGAAACCACTTCGACGAAACTTTACAGACGTGAAGAAGATGTTGTCAGGAGTTATAAAGGCGTTTTTCTGCCTGTCTGTACGGACAAATCGTCGAAAAGGTTGAACTGATTTGGATGGAACTTTCACAGATCTGAAGAAGAGATTACCAGGAGTAATATAGATTACTTTTTCTATCTGTCTGTACGGGCTAATCTTCGAAACGGCTGAACTGATTTCGATGAAACTACAGATATGAAGAAGGAGGTGGTTAGAAGTGATATAGGTTTCTCCAAGATTGCACAAAAAGACCTACTTTAAACAAAATTATTATAAATCATACCAAATTAAGCAACCAATATCTCTGTCACTCGGAAGATCCACCAACTACCAATTTAGCAAGAAATTGAAAAAAGTAGAAATTTGATCGATATGGAATTCACCATATTGAATTTTAAATTCGTATATATATATATATATATATATATATATATATATATATATATATATATATATTATAATATAATAATAATAATATATTACGAACAATTTTAGTACAAATCTTCAAACAGATGATGATCTAATCTAAACATATTTAAAATCTCAATATTAAATAATTATGCACCTATGTAACATAATACCTGTATGTGCACAAAATCAATAATATCATCATATTTTTGTTAAGAAACGTTAATATGCTCTTCACTTAAATATTCTACCTTCATTCTGGAGTCTAATCTCACAGATCATTATCCGGTTATTATAAATTTTTATACCAATGAAATAAGTGAATTAAAAGTTTCATCAGGATTTGTTACAAAGACTGTTACAAGAATCAATTATGAAAGAGTTAATGATTTGCTGGCTCAGCAGGATTGGAGTGTTGTGACTGTTAGTAATGACATAAAAATTGAGACTGAAAACTTCACTACAATAGTATCTCGTATTATAAAGGAATCCGAAGATAGGAGGATTGTTAGGTATAAGGAAGCTAAAAAAATAAAACCATGGATAACCTCTGCTATTATACACTCAATAAAACAACGAGATAAAATGAAAAAATGCCTAAGAAAAAAATTCGACTTAAATGAAGAAAAAAAGTATAAAGAATACAGAAATACTTTAAATAAAATCATACATAAATGCAAATATGATTACTATAGACAAAAAATAGTAAATAGTGAACATGACGTCAAAAAAATGTTTGAAATTGTTAATGCAGCCTCAAATCATAATAATAAAAAAAAACAAAGAAAAGCTGCAAATTGAAGATTCTAATAGAATATTTTCAGACGTGAAAGAAATGGCAAATTTTTGCAACAATTTTTTGTGAATGTGGGAGTTAATATGTTAAATAAGATAAAGGATCCTGATAAAAAATTTCAGGTACGACATGCCTCTATTTCCTCTATGTTCCTGAAGCCTGTCAATGAAATCGAAATAATAAAACAAATACACTCTTTAAAGAATAATTGCGCTCCCGGTGTGGATGCATAAAGCAGGAGACAAAACGACTATTAGCAATTATCGTCAATATATATATATATATATATATATATATATATATATATATATATATATATATATATATATATATATCATTTTTCTTTTATTTTGTCTTTTCTTGGGTTAAGGTTCTATATTTAATAAATACATAAAATTTATTGACGTTTCGCCCTTTATTCAAGGCATTTTCAAAATAAATAAATATATATATATATATATATATATATATATATATATATATATATATATATATATATATATATATATATATATATGAGCACCTGTCTCACTGAAAGGAAACTGGAACATTATTTATAAGATCCGATGCCTAAATAGTGACCAAGTTTATATAGGCTAAACTTCTAGAAATCTTTCATAAAAGAGTCTCCCTAGAAACAGTTCACATAAACAATGAACCACTTTCCATGAACAAAAAAGGAGATATAGCAAACCTCAGTATAATATATAAATACTTGCTACAATTAAAAAACAATAGAAATCGGACCCAAACTCTTAATTTTTCTCAGTCGGATACTTTTTAGTTGTGACAGAATTTGATCATAGACTCCTGCTAATGACATATTGAGGTAGCGTTAATCATTTTATCTATAATCATTTTTTGCCCCATATTAATTTGTAACTATTTTAATAGCCTACAATTAAATTTCACAGTAATAAAGACACTCTGGAAGTCTGGTCATGTATCTTCTCTCTTGCAGCTTTAGTACCAAACAACTACGGTTATTTTAGCTTACCAACCACAACTAAGAACTTCAGGACTCAGGAAAGGCTGCTAATTAGTTGGTTAGAAGACATCTTTTATTTTGTAGGTCTCGCAACAGTTCGCTCGCAAGTTAATTCGCGTGAAGGTTTTAATTAAATTGAATAAAACAAGTTTCTCAAAACACTTAAATCTATTTCACAAAAATAAATAGAAAAACGAACTATTTATAGTGAGAAACTTAAAACTAATAAGAATTACAAAAAATAACTAGCATAATTGCTCTTCTTGGCCGTTATTTTAACCAAAAACGTAAAACCCAATTTTGAAAAAACACGTATAAATAGCTTAATAAAATATTAAACAAAAAAGAAATAAAACGCGAAAAACAGCTATTTATATTACTTAATATAACCGTATGAAAATCGCGAAATGCCCCACTAAAATAACACACGATAATCCCTTAATTTCCCAAATTAAACAGAGATAACCTTCTTCCCCGACGATTATACCCATGACGTAATTAATCTACGGTTATGGTACTCACGGTACCGTTCTAACGACATTCAAATTATGACTGATATTTGCTATTCCTTAAAAGAGTGTCTTCGAATCTTACACCCCTCGACACTCCTCTGATTCCCGTTTGTACCGATATTACCCGATGGAACCCTGTAAACGTCAATTTCTTCCCCTTAAAGATTGAAGGTTTCGATCGTTACGTGCTGAGGGCGTTAGCTATTCTATACCGGATGTTTGATTCCCGAATTGGCCTCTGAGCGTCTAAATCCTAATTTTTTTATAACAGAGTAGTAAAACAACTTAACCTACGTCTTCCTATAACGAAAAGACTATATGTTAAAGACAGTGGATAATCAAAACTCTTTTTACAAATGGCCAAACGATATATTTCTATTATAGTGACTTTATTTAATCATTCTTTTGTTTCCTAATAATGGGAAAATCCTTCAATATTTTAATACATTTTAATGGTATTCCATATACCTTATGTTAAAAACTACCATTAACACGTCTGGTTTTACTTACATAATCAGAGTAGGATTATTTCGACAGATTTATAGCCAAATCTTAGAAAGGGTCTTTTAGTTTTATGACTTCATATATTTACTGAGTTTATATATTTTTAAGAAAACATTTAATCGACAAAGATAATAAAAGTTAAGTTCGATAACTGATTTATTTTTCCTTTAGACTTTCGTGGATAGTGATAAAAAATATAACTACCCTATTCCCACGGGAAATCTATTCACAGAGTGATTATTTAATTATTCATTTTAACAGAATATAGTTCACACTGGATGGTGTAAAATAATTAATATTTGTTCCATTACATAGTCAGTGTTCTGAATGTTGTTATCACACTTGTCCCGCTGGGTGCGGAATTCGTCTTTCTTGATTTCTAAATTACATTACGCTTTTATAGTTATGACTAATTTAAGTCCTAATCTTTATTTATCATCTGCTTTTCATTTAATAACATAATACTTTTTAAGAACTGTTACTCCGCTTCCAGAACGATTACCTGTTCTTGGCAGTGTAAACCTTTCTCTCTCATGGATCCGGGACAGAGCCAAATCTGGATTATACAATAGGTGGTACAGCTCAACAGACTCCTAGGCAAAATGTTGAACATTCCGTACTCACATATTGTGAATATGTTTAACGTTCTTTTGACACAAATCCTCATATTTTTTATTAATAGCCGTACATAATTTTGTTAATATCTTACCGTGGGTAACTGCTGTTATTGAAATGCTTTCTCGGCACGTAATTAGACAGAATAACTGGCATTTGGTTCCAAAAGTCACCAACTTTCCAGTTGGAGATTGTGTGCGGGTTTTTTTGGAGGCATAGAACTTACATGAGCTCATTGCATGGACTCTAGTTTTGTATGTCTATCCGAGTAATATACTCATTATTTTTTGGAACTGAATTTGCTATTCTATTAAAGATTTCATAATTTTGGTTTGTTCAGCAAACTAGTAAAAATTTAGCCTGGTTTTCACACTTGTGTTTTTGCTTGTACTTATTAACAAGAAACAAAATGTGAAACTTACAAGCAAAATTGCACAAATAATAAAATTAGCATCAAGAATGTATACCAGACAATTTCAATTAAAAGAAAGTAACATAAAGTTATGTGCAAACGACAATGGACACACTTATCTACATTTGGCGCGAAATGAAATTTGTAGGTAATTGGTTCAAAGTTAATTATTACCTTCAGGATAGAAAAGTAATTAATTAAAAATATGACCGGTTATGGTCATACGCGTGTATAATACACAATGGACATTGGACAAGGTCATTAATAATTATAATAATAGGTTGTTGATTGGAATGAAATTAATTATTGCTGTTCATTAAAGTTGTATGATTTAAAAAGGAAATTTAGATTTAGCCATTTCACTTTTATATTCAAGAAGTTACTTTTTTTTCTTTCTCTGTCTTACATATATAACTAGCAAAAAGCATCTTAATTACACATTTACTATTGTACAAAAGTAGCTCATTTAGGTCTCCAGTATTTGATTCCATCCATATCGTTAAGTCGATGGAAAATATGATCTATAAAATGTTTATACGGTTAAAGCGAGCACTTTTTAAAAAGAGTCGCGCTTATACAGGGTGTTCCAAAAAAGAGTAGAGCATAATTTTCTTTTTTTTTTCATCAACACAAATCATACATTTCCTTTGACGTTTGTACAATGTATTGAAATTGTCAAATAATTATCCCATTTCCAAAAATCAGAACTGAATACTGTAATTTAACCAAATATAATACAATGTTAAAAAGTTGACACATATTAAAAATTTTTGAGGATGAGCTCGCCAAGAGAGTAATAGCCAAGAACACGCTAAGTTTTTTAAAATTTATTTCCGTCTGCAGTTTTTAATTCCGCAGGAAAAAGATGTTATCAATGAACTTCTTGCCTGCTGATTGGTCCTAGAAAAGGGAATACACAAGTTATCCCTACTTTTACACTCCTAAGTATTCACCTCTCTACATTTACTGAACTCTCCAGAATATAAATAGAAATTATTGTGAGAAATCCTTCCTCATTGAATATACTCCAACAAAACTCACGTGAGGCCATACGGAACATGGTATGGATTATCTTCTTCTGTGCAATCAAGAGCTTCTGCATGCGCACAGAATTTCTCCAACATGTAATTTCATAGCCTAGTGTAGAATTTTACAGAATAAAATGTCTTCAGTACATCCACGTCGATGGGATCTGTAAGTCAGGTGCGGATCTAAAAGGGGGCGATCCCAACCCCGAGCTTCGTATTCAGAAAAATAAAGCACCATCCCTGTCGATAGTTCGTTTTTGCTTTCCATACTGTGCGATCGACTTCCTCCCAGGAGTTTCGAATTCAGAAAAATAGACGCCCCACCCCGTCGACAAGTCACTTTTGCTTGCCATACAGTACTCCAAAGAGAAAGGCTGGATCCGCCCCTGCTCTAAGTTGTAGTATGGCAAAATTTCAGGAAGCCAACTTGTTTCATAGTAAAGCAAAGCAAGCACGACGAGTGTTGAGCAATAGTGATTCTTAAAAAGTTAGCTGTTTTCGTTTCAATAACTCTATTACCTTAATGCTCAACTATTAAATTATAATTATGTTTAACTCGTATAGGAGCAGAAACAATAAAATTAGATTTTATGGATTTTAATATCAGATCCTTTTTTGCCGACCAGGTTTATATTTGCTTTACACATGCAATGGCAGCTTCACTCGAAACATCTTCGCTTTGACCTTCAACTATCTCAGAAGTGTCGTCTGCAAAAAGTATTATAAATTTTTTATTATGAAACAATGGAAGACCATATTCAATGGCAGCTTTACTCAAAACATCTTCGCATTGAACTTCAACTATCTCAGAAGTGTCATCTGTAAAAAGTATTAAAAATCTTTTACTATTGAACAATGGAAGGTCATAGATCATTAGTATAGAGAAGAAACAAAATAGAACATAAAACACTGCACTCCAGTGTTCACCATAATCCTCCTGGATTCAATTTTATTTGTTTCCCTACCTAACATTACTGATTTAAATTTATTCTCGAGAAAATATTGTATCCAGGTTAAGTCTGGTCCTTTAAATCCGTATTAACTAAATTTATCTAACAGCAATGAAGTTTGGCTTCAATGTTACTTAATATCTTCTGACAGAGCTTTTTAGAAATTTAAAAAAAGAAAAAGAATTATCTTTTCAAAATGGGTATTTTCGTTTTTTAAGCAGTTGGGCAGTTGAAATTGAAAAATGCTCAAAGAAATTACGTTTACTTCAATTTTAAAAGCTTCCCAAATTATAAAGTTTCGAATTTTTTAGACGTTTAAAGAGCAAAAAAAACGTTTTTTTGAAGACGCGTATCCTTATTTTTTAAGCGTCCGTCTAAAAAACTTGAAAACTCGCGATTTGGCAAGCATTTAAAGTTGAAATAAACGTAATTTTTCACAGCATTTTTCGAATTCAACTGCTTGTAGGATCACCAGTTATCAAGCTTTTTAGACACATAAAAAATGAAAGTACCCGTTTTTAAGAGACGCTTATTTTGATATTTTAGATGTCAAAAATTTGACGAGCATTTAAAGTTGAAATAATCGGAATCAGTTTTTCGATTTTTGATACTTCAATTGTTTATAGATTCGCAAATTTCCAAGCTATTGCAATCATTAAAAAACCAAAAGTGCCTTTAAACACGCAAAATTTATTTTTTAAACGTCCAAAAAACTTAAAAACTCGCCATTCTAGAGCTAGTTGAAGTTTTAATAATCTTTCACCCTGTGATCTCCAAAGTTTTTAAATGGAAAAAAATATGTTTTTTGACGGCATCCATATCAAGGATCTTTGCTGTTTGGATGCTTATATGAGTAAATTTTCATACATTTTATGGCAACGGATAAATAAATTTATTCAGTTTTTGTCCTCATTTTCATGAAAACTTTTTTTCCGTGGAGGACTAATGCGTGGGATGAGTAAATGTTCCCGGAGGCAGTTTGAGAGCCGGTTGGCTAAGTCTTTGAGAAACAGGGTGTCCATTTAATACTCCGGTATTCGATTGCGGCTATATCATTAAATCAATAAAACATTTTATAAGCGGAATGTGTGAGGTTACAAGGAAAACACTTTAAAAATAATTTAGCTTATACACGGTGATCCACAAAAAGAGTTGCGCTTAATTTCTTAATTTTCAATTTTTTTTTTCGACGTAATGACTTATTTTTTTTATTAACATTGGATTCGGGTGCCTTTATATATAGACGCACAGAACCGGCTTGAAGCTATTTTTGTCTTTTTGGGGCTTTTGTCTTGTGGGACATTTGCTTTATTTCTTAAGTGACTTATTTATTAGAGTATTGTGTGTTTTATTTAGTTTAATGAGCTCCACAAAGTATACGTTTACGTTTTGCCAAAACATGTGCAAATAAATGTTAAGTTTAGTTCCGTCGAAGATTAGCTGAATATATAGTACTGCGCCTACTCAAAAATGAAGGTTAATGTTCATGTCGCAATCGCAAATTTACCATTTGTAAGAATAAACTTTGCAGGTGTTATAAATATGCCGTTAATGGTTTTAACTTATTTAGTGAAATGGTAGTACTTTGTCTTTCCATGAAACGCAACTAAACGGTCTCTGGAACAGTGTATAACAAAAATTCACAACATCTTAAAAACGGTTATAAAGGGTGTCTTTTATAGAGGTATAGAACTTTTAAATGGAATAAAACAAAGATGAATTTTTTAAATTGACATAAAATTTACTTTATTCGAAAGATAACTTTCTGGCATTATAATTTAAATATGACTTCTGGCATATGACCGCCACGGCTGGCTCGGACGTAGTCTAATCTGGAGGTCCAATTTTCGATGACTTTTTCCAACATTTGTGGCCGTATATCGGCAATAACGCGGCGAATGTTGTCCTCCAAGTGATCAATAGTTTCGGGCTTATCGGCGTAGACTAGCGACTTCACATATCCCCACAGAAAATAGTCTAGCGGCGTTAAGTCGCACGATCTTGGAGGCCAATTCACGGGTCTGAAACGTGAAACTATGTGGTTACCAAAAGTTTCCTTCAATTAATCAAGTGTGGCACGAGCTGTGTGACATGTTGCGCCGTCCTGTTGAAACCACAGCTCCCGCTCATCATGGTTGTTCAATTGATGAACGAAAAAGTCAGTAATCATGGCTCTATAGCGGTCACCATTGACTGTAACGTTCTGACCAGCATCGTTTTTAAAGAAGTACGGACCAATGATTACACCAGCCCATAAAGCACACCAAACAGTCAGTTTTTCTGGATGTAACGGTGTCTCAACATACACTTGAGGATTATCATCACTCCAAATACGGCAGTTTTGTTTATTGACGTATCCATTCAAACAAAAGTGAGCTTCATCGATAAACAAAATTCGCTTATGAAAATCGGGATCAACGGCAATCTTGTTTTGGACCCATTCACCGAATCTACGCCTTGCTAGATGATCGTGTGGCTTCAATTCTTGCACGAGTTGGATTTTGTAAGCACGCAAACCAAGATCTTTCCGCAAAATCTTCCATAAAGTGAATGGACACATATCCAATTCCTGTGCACGATGGCGGATAGACTGATTTGGGTCTTCCTCTACGCTACGCTCTACAGCAGCAATGACTTCTTCTGTACGCACTGTACGACATCTCTGTGGATGCGTATTATCATTTAGAGTAAACGTGGTGCGAAAACGTTCCATAGTTAATCGAATTAATTGCTCTGATGGACGATTATGTTGACCGTAAAATGGACATAGTGCGCGATACGTATTTCGAACAGAACTATTTCCAAAATAAATTTGCACAATTTGGAAGCGTTGTTCAGGCGTCAGACTATTCATGTTGAAATGCCAAACCAAACTAAACATAAATCACTTGACAGCTGACAAAATGGCCGCCAGTTAAAAAAGTGTTGCCAACTTAAAGTTTTATATCTCTATAAAAAACACCCTTTATTAACTAAAAATGTCTTGGATGGTTATATGAATTTTATTTAATTTTTCTTGTATTTAGAGAATATTTTGGCAAATCGATAAATTTTTTGTTCTAATCACTAACCCTTGTATTTTACCTTGAGTGAATAGAGTTTCTATGTGATATAAATACATACAACTTTCTTAAAATTAATTAAAAACGGCGTCGTAAAATATATGAATGTTTTTAAAGGAGACAGTCGTATAACGTCAATATAATAATTTTGTTTATGGCATAGTGTTAATTGATTTTAAAAGAACCATTAATTACAGACCTTTCAATCCTTACTTGGCTGAATTTTATATGTAGAATAATCCATTAAAAAACAATTAAGTTAAATCTAATGTAAAAAAAATTGTTTAAAAACTAAAAAAAGATAAATTAATAAAATTGAACTTAATATATAATAACGATGTGTTGGTGAATCATGAATAAATTGAAACTTCCAAATGTGTTAAGGCGAGGTGTAGTACCAAATGATAAACATTATATTTGAAACATAAATTTCGACTTTAGTTTTATTTAGAATCATTCTATTAGTATTCTACTCGATGAGTTTTTAGTTTAGGTTAGTTGATTTGTTGAATGTTAATTAATTAATATTTTACTTTATTTTGAGAGAGTGTAAGGTCTCATATGAACGTTCTGATAAGTACTTCGGGAAGATAACACGACTCTTAAAAATTTGAATTAGGATACATAATATATACCTAAATAGAAGGAGATACGGTAAGATCCGGCTTCACAGAACGTGCATGAGGTATGATGTATGCATGTATGTGGAATTGGTGATCACTACATTGCGACTTAATATATTTATTGTGTTCTCCTCCTGCTGCTAAGTCGTTGGGGATGCCTTGCCGAATAAAGCAGGTCTTTCAGTCCTTTTTCTTTCAGGAACCTTAGAATGTGGAATGGCCTTAAAATGGGTAGCTCTCCTTGTTCTATTTGATGTGCTTCCAAGAACCATAATATAGGGCTTTTTTAAAGCACAGAATTTGAATAGAGGTTTCTTTCTTTTCCTCGCAGAATCTGTATTCTTCTTTTACTACCAATTCGAGTTTCTTGAAGTGTCCCTTCGGGTGGCAATGTCCTGCCAGGATTACTGTCAGAAATCTAAGTTGGTTTTTACTTACGCTTATGCGTTACTTATATCTGTTCTGGTTGTAGTTCCCAAAAAGTGTCTTTGCGTGTCTTATTTCTTGTAGATCCGTCCAGTAATTGAATTCCCTGCTCTCTTCCTCTCTTTTTAGTTGTTCTAGCATTACACTGTTACTGACTTCACAGAAAGGTTCGGGTTCCAGAAACGCTGTCTCAGACCCTGTTCTCGCGAGCTACTAGTTTATTCCGCTTTATCCCGGTGTGCCCCGATATCTACAGGAGGGTGACCTTATTATTCTTAATTCTAATTCGTTTAGTTCCTCTAGACATTCTCAGACTATCTTGAAGGGGGTTACTTGAGAGCTCAGCACACTGATGGCTGGTTGACTATCCGACACGATATTAATCTTTGTCCCAGATTTCTTAATTTCTGGATAAGAGTTCGTCATTTCATTTTATGACTTCATCTCTCATCTGCCTATATATTTACTTCTTCGTTATACTCTCCATAAGCTATATAGAGGTGTAAGGTTTAGAATTGCTTCCATGGCGGCTGCTGGGCTGGTTTTTACTGCTTCAGTTATACATTCACAGGCCAGTTTTTGAACTTGCGAGAGATTGGCTCTTGTATTGACCAGACTCTCATTATTGCAGTGTACATTCACTACAGGATTTTTGGATTTGTGCTCCAGCGAAGTTTCTACAGACCATCAAGGTTTTTTTTTGCCTTGTTGATTGCTTCTTTTTCGTGCTTATTCCAGAAAAGTTTATTATCTAGTTTCAGACCCAGATATTTAATCTCAGACTTCCACTCAATAATGTTCCTATCCATGTTGATGGTTTTTAGGTTGAGGTTTCTTTTCCTTGTAAAGGCTAATAGGGTGGTTTTGGTGGGGTTGATATTTAGTCTCTTCCTCTGACACCATTCTTTAGTGTGTTTAAGTCCTCTCTGGAATATGTCTCGAATTTGCCCTGGCCGCGATTATGACCACGTCATCAGCATAGCTCTGACAAGATATTTTGAGGTCAGTCAGATCACAGAGGAGTCGATCTACACTTAGGCTTCACATAAGTGAAGAAGCTACTTCCACCTGAGGGCATCCTTTGGTGATATAGAGGGCGATAGTGTCCGATCCTATTTTTGCCTCTGCTATTCTAGTGGAGAGAAGTCGCGCCATCTATTTGGACGTCATTCCGTCTACTGTCATCAAGTACTCTTTTGACTACCTCATATGGAGTGTTGTCAAAAGCCCCTTCCATATCGAGAAAGGCCCATACTACGGTTTCCTTGCTGTTCAAAGCGTCCTGAATCTCATCTGTTAATTGTATCAGTACTGTTTCCGTATATCTGCTTGCTTGGTACGGATGTTAATGAGGGTACAGTGGCATCTATTCAAAAATTTTTGTTCTGTGTCTGAGTTGGCAATTATTGGTATTAAAGTCAATTAGAAAAAGAGTAAACTCATGGAAACAATTTATACCAATAAAAATTATAATGGAATTTTTAGCAAACCTAATTTTTAGCATGCCAAATATTGCATTATCAAATTACTGAAAGTAAAACAAAGTTGACTTGTTCATATTTTAGTTTACACATCTAGCATATAAGCTTTAGGATGATGCTTCAATATTAATCAAAGTATCACATAACACTCAGTTCTGACGGTACATTCAGATAGCTCATTTGAGATAAGACTGAAATTTTTACGAGACCTTATTGGAGCAATATACTGGATAAGTTAGATATCCGTGAACCCGAACCTATTTCAGTTTTTCATAATCTATTTAAAAATTTCAACTTCTTGTTTGTTTATCGTTTTGAAGTGGATGTCGTTATTTTTGAGTACAACATGAAAAATTAATGTAATTCACCCTAGTCCCAGTGCGAAGCTGGAATAAACTGCCCAAATTAAATAATTGTAAATGTCCGTATTTTAAAAACTATTGAATTGAAAGAAGAGTTATTTTTATTACTAAAGAAACTACAGTAACAGTAATATTCTACTCTATAATAACAAAACTACCTACGGCTGTTCAATTTCAACACATCCTTTGAACTGAACTATCTGCTGGATATTTCAGATTTAACTTCGTCTTTCTTTTTATTGAGAAATTTATCAAAGAAACCTTTTGTCCCAATGTTAGGGAGAACACTTTTCTACTGCCCCTCGTAGAATTTTGACCTTCTAATGAGGCACCGATGGAGTTAATTTCATTAATATACAGGGCGAGTTATTTGATCTACTCAAAAATATGAATTTTTTGTTTAGCTATGGTTGGATCTAAAGTGATATTATTGAATGGAAATTGAAAAATTATTATAAAAACTGCATATCATTTTCCTCCAAGTTTACTGTAAAGTTAGAGTAATCTTTCTATATACTTTTTTTTTAATATGTAGAATTTAGAAATTAATCTTATATCGGGAATTCAACACTGTTAAAAATAACTTTAAATTTAATGCAAATTTAATGTCTATTCTACATTAAATTTAATGATTTTATATCAAAAATCGTGAATAATTTACATTTACTTTGAATTTAAAGCAATTCATTCATTGTACATTAAATTTGATTAAATGGTATCGTAAATTTCAATAAAGAAACTGAAAAGATATTTCAACTTCTGCACATTAAAATTAATTCACATGTACCCTAATACTAAAGGAATGTACATTATTATTCAATATAAATTAAAAAAGATCCGAGAGATGGCGCAACTTGTATTGAAATTTTTGTTTATTATGATATAAGTTGCTTAAAGGACTTTTTCTTATGGTGAGGTACATGTTTGTCTCGTACTGACGGGAATCAATGATTTCGAAACCGGTCTAGATGGCACACAATATCTCAAATTCAATGAACATTGGCTGCATATTTAATGTGCATAGTCACCTTAAAAAGTAATGATTAAACTTTAAATTTAATGTATGATTACATTAAATTTAATGGAATAAATTAATTTAGATTAATGTAAATTATTAAATTTAATGCATTACATTAAATGCATTTAATAAACGCTTGTTAAATTTGCCTCCAGCACTTTTACATTAAATTTAATTAATTTCCTTTTTATAGTGTGTGCTGGTACGAAAAGAAATTTGTTTTTAATGTTTTTCATTTTAGCAGTTTAATTAAATTTACACCAAAAAAATTTTATTTATAAATAAAAAATATATAGTTTTTTTTTGAACAAATGTCGGTACTTTTACTTTATCGATTGAATTTGGAACACAAAATTTTTATTTTCAATGTACTTGGTTGAATTACTATTTCTGTCAATACTACAAAATAGTTAATATGACCTTTTTTTTTAATGCGTTAAATATAATATTTTAATATTTTAATATAAAAAAGTGTATATAGGCCAAATTGGAATATTTTGGAAAGTTTTATTATTTTTATATTCTGTGGTATTTTGACAATAAAATATTTATACTTCCTTAGATTTGATTCTTTTATTGTTTTATTTATATATTATTTTATTACGAGCAAAACATATGGCGACACACGTATATTGTTAGGAATTTGGTACTTTCAAATTAAAGACAATATATATTTTTTCTATGTAGCCTATATTTGCATCGATTCTTCCAATATTTGGTAAAAAGTTGTGTGATGTGACAAATTCTTTAAAAATCTACTTTATAAGTCCTGTATTTATTAATTATCGTCTATTATATTGTTGTAAGCAAAAACTGTTAGCTTATTTAGATCTCTTTCAGTTAAATGACTTTTATTAAAAATTCACCACGGGAAAAAATTTCATTAGTTTTTTATATTGTTTTTATTTTAACATTATTTCCCATTTCTCAATATTACTTATAGGAAATATATTACTGTTTTAAATTGTTATCCTCATTATATGCTCTGATAAACAAAAGATCATTTGACTTGTCAGATGGCAGGGAAAATTATTATGAGAAATACTTCGCAGTTTCACCAGATTTTATACGTTATAATCAAACGTGTTACGCATGTTTAAGCAACATTTATGTTCTAAATAACTATGCTGCATATATATATATATATATATATATATATATATATATATATATATATATATATATATATATATATATATATATATATATTTAATTTGCTAAATTTTTTCTTAAACCATCTTTCTATATAAATGAATGGTAACTTCTTTAGATTAGGTTTCAAAATTAATAATACTATTCTGTGCTTGACGTTTCGCCCAACGTAGTGGGCTTTTTCAAAAGTATAATCTAAAATAAAAACAAAATACAAATAACATGGTCACAAACGCACACTCACAAGACTTAGAATTAACACTCAACGGTACAATATTAATTAAAAATATCAATTTATAAAATAATGTGAAATTAAAAATCAAAAATTAAAATTAAAAATTACAAATTAATCCCAGATACGCACCTCAATTTACCTTGGCCATGTTTCTTAGTGAAGAATATGACGATTCCTTCAGTTACTATTAACTTAATATTTAACCTTTTTACTCAGTTTTTTCTGATTTATAAATAAATTTTACCAATATTGATTATACAGTGTGTTGCAAACAATAAGGGCTACAATAGGTAGTTTAGTTTATTAGGTTAAAATATATTTGGCCTAGGTTTTTGATATCTTGTTTGTCATTGATTGCTTGTTTTTCTTGTTTTATATGTAGCATTTCCTTTATATGAAGTTTATGGTAGTTTCTTTCCTGGGTTAGAATTTTTGCGTTTGAAAAATCAAATTCATGTTTAAAATTTGTCTCGTGTTTGTGTAATGCTGTCGTTGCGTTTTTTGTGTATTTATGTGCGTTCAATCTGCTGTCTAGATATTGTGTTGTCATTCCAATATATTTCTGTGGACAATTTAGACATGGTACGGAATAGATAATGTTAGATTTCTTTTTATGGGTCACCTTACTTTTTAACTTTGTAAATAGTGGTGACAAGTGGTTGTATGTTTTGTGGCAAACTATAATATCGTGCTGTTTGAGGATGTGTGTAACTTTTTTTGACAATGAATTTATGTATGGTATTGCAACATATGTTTTTGGGTTTTTATTATTATTATTTTGTGTAAGGACGTTCTTATCATGCAGTTTGTAAGTTCGGTGTTTTACTATTCTGTTTGTGAATTTTTCGGGGAAATTATCAGTTAGGATTTGTTTGACTTTCTTTAAAGCTTCTTGACGATATTTCGATCAAGTCCTTTAAAACAAAATACTTTATAACCACTCAAACTTCAATTTTATCCATCTTTCACAAAATAACGAACCTTATGTGTTCACTCGATTGCCACAAACAAGCAACTGAACGCAAACATCTGAAACTTTGCAGAGCGTCGTCTCAAGGTTAATGCTTACAAAATATTATAGTTATTTGATTCTACTAGCACTCTATCTGTTTCAGGCCGAGAACTTATCGAATCATGCTCGTATATATATATATATATATATATATATATATATATATATATATATATATATATATATATATCAAAACATAATAGTGATGCTGTACTATCTATATTTTACATTTTTTATATGATTAATGTTTATATATATATATATATATATATATATATATATATATATATATCAAAACATAATAGTGATGCTGTACTATCTATATTTTACATTTTTTATATGATTAATGTTTCGATAATTTATTATACCTTCCTCAGAATTTATAGAGTATAGCAAAAAATTATAGAGCATCTTTTTGAAATAATTTTTAAATTATTTTCTTTCTCAATATAACCTATATATATATATATATATATATATATATATATATATATATATATATATATATATATATGTATATATATATATATATATATATATATATATATATATATATATATGTCGAATTTTATTTTTAGTTTAGCATATATTAACAAATGCCCTAACTGATCGAAGGAATCATCAACCTTTAGTAGAAATTCATGGGTATAGAAAGGTGAAATTTGGGGGTATATACATTTCAAGAGATGACGTAAGCACTCATAAACAAGTAATTTTTTACGAATTTCAAAGAGGTTAAATTAGGTGGTTCAAACTTCTTGATATCTGTTTAAATCGATAAGATATCAACTTGGATTTCATTCATAATCCTACACTTCTAAATGTCATAATAATAACATAAACTTGGACTTAAAATAATTTACATAATTTCAATGTCAGTTATTCAAAACAATTACTTTTGTTTCTCTTGTTCATATAGAGCACTCGAAATGATCAGTCGAAATTAAATTAAAATCACCTTGCAGGTGAAATAACTAAAGCGAAATTAACCTTACTGATAACGGCAATGCTCCTGTCAATGTCATATTATTAGTGTCATTAAACGCTTTTAAAATTTCTAAGTTAAAATCTGTTTTATGTTTTTTTTACGTTTTTCATCCTGATTCAAATTGATATGCAACATTACTGTAGGAGAAGGTCCTAGGTGTATATTTAATAAAGCAGAAAATCCCGGAATTTTGTTAAAGGTTTGTGGAACGGTTTTGGGAAATTTGAAATTTACATTTATTAGGAGAAAATAAATATTACTATAAGCATAGAAATTTTAAAAATATGCTTATTTAAAATTAGAGATATTGTCAGGCGATCCTGTGAGTTACTACCCTGTATTTTTTTCGTATTAGGGGATAAATTGCATCAGCGATTCTCAACCTGTCGCGCCCCTTTTAGAAATGCCCTGTGTAATAAAAGGAAACATGCAATTTACATTTATACTCACAAGTGTACCTCTGG
This sequence comes from Diaprepes abbreviatus, assembly GCA_034092305.1. Taxonomy (NCBI): domain Eukaryota; kingdom Metazoa; phylum Arthropoda; class Insecta; order Coleoptera; family Curculionidae; genus Diaprepes; species Diaprepes abbreviatus. The sequence goes on along the minus strand of JASJET010000094.1, from coordinate 6,791,009 downwards.
TGACAAGCGACAAGAGAATTCCAAAAATTTCTTTGACGAACTTGTCTCCGATACAGAATTCACAGCAGAAGAAAAATTCAAAAAAATTACATTTAATAACATTTTGAATATTTCGTCATGTCAGTTAAAAATCGACCTTCTGGGTTTTCAAAATGTTGTTGATGGATTTAAATTCCTTGATCCATCATCAATGAATTAGTGAATATTCTTGTCGACCTTTTTAACTGCATTTACAAAACAGGAGAAATACGAAAAGAATGGCTCCTGTCAACTTTTGTCACCATACCAAAAAAGGCAAACGCAAAACAGTGCACTGACCATCGCACAATAAGCCTAATGGGACACACATTAAAAGTATTCCTCAGAGTGATTCACGCAAGAATTCACAGAAAACTAGATGTGGATATTGGTGATACTCAATTCGGATTTCGGAACTGGCTTGGAACAAGAGAAGCACTATTTGCACTTAACGTCATGTCCCAAAGATGTCTAGATATGAACCAAGATATGTATATGTGCTTCATTGACTACAATAAAGCGTTCGATAAAGTACGTCACGATCGTCTAATGAGACTGCTGGTAGAAAAAAACTTGGATAAAAGAGACATCAGGATTATTTTTAAAATTTGCTATAACCAGAGCGCGAATATTCGAATAGAGCAAGAGACAACGGAGGAACTCGAGATTAAGAAAGGCGTAAGACAGGAATGTATACTTTCACCAATCTTATTCAACCTATACTCAGAGGACATCGTAAACAGAGCACTTTCAGAGCAAAATATAGGTATTAAAATAAATGGCATCCCAATAAACAATTTGAGATATGCCGATGACACGGTTGTAATTGCAGGATCTTCAGATACTAATTAACAGAATAGTAGAATGCAGTGAAGAATATGGATTATCATTTAACATCAGTAAAACAAAAATAATGGTGGTATCTAAATCACCACAAAACTTCCCTGACATAACTGTGCATGATCAAAGAATTGAACGTGTGAGAAAATATAATTACCTGGGAACTGTTATCAACGAAAATAACGATAGCTCTGAAGAAATCAGAATCAGAGTGGAAAAAGCTAGAGCTTCGTTTATTAAAACGAAGAAGGTGTTCTGCGGACGAGATTTAAGCCTTAAACTTAAAATTTGCCTTGTGAGATGTTACGTGCTGTCACTTCTTTACTACCGAATGGAAGCGTGGACATTGAAAAAGATTGATACCAAGAGGATGGAAGCATTTGAGATGTGGATGTACCGTAGAATATTAAGAATATCGTGGACAGAGAGAGTAACAAATGTGGAGGTTTTGCGAAGAATGCGGAAAGAGAAAGAATTAGTACTTACTATTAAAGAACGCAAACTGCAATACTTGGGACATGTTATGAGGGGAGATAAATACCAGTTGCTGCAATTGATTATCCAGGGAAAAATAATAGGCAAAAGATCCATAGGAAGAAGGAGGCATTCATGGTTAAAGAACTTAAGAGAATGGTACAATTGCAGCAACTGCCAACTGTTTAGATCTGCAGTGTCAAAGATACGCATAGCTTTGATGATAGCCAAACTTCGGAACAAGGACGGCACCTAAAGAAGAAGAAGATCCCTCATTTACGACCACTGCTACTGATACTGAGTTACACAAGCAGGCTGGAATTTTGCGAAATGAATACGACGATGACCTATCTAATAATTTTGCCACTAAAACTCGCAGTTTTCGCTCAGATTTTCGTGAAAATTTAAAAGAATTATCAACAATAAATGAGCTGGTTGATTTTTCGTTTTGTATAAATCACACCAGCTCGTAAAATTTTCCCAATGTGTGCATCGCACTATTGGTATTTTTAACCCTTCCTGTAACTTCCGCTTCTGCTGAGTGATAATTTTCCAATCTGAACCTAATTAAGAATTAAAAAATAATAATATTAGACAGTAACTTTTAAGTAGTCTGGCTATTCTAAGCATAGAAAGACATCTACTCAATTATTTAGAGCCGCTGTGAATAAAGTAATATGGGCCAGAATGATCACCAACGTCCACACGTCCACTGAGAATAGAACACAGGAAGAAGAAGAAGAATATGTAATATAATTTTAACTATTTTTATACAATATTTAACAAACAAATTGAGAAAAACTTGTATTTTCGATGGAAAAGTAATCAACTTTGAAAAAGTAATTGATGTTTTTGCAAGCATTAAGAACCGCAAAAAGTATTTCTAGTATATATTATGTTATAAGAAATGTCAGCTTTCAGTACATATTAGTATGCGCTAGGCCATGTCCAAAATTGGTGATTTATTGGGTATTGGGTTGTCATGGATTTGCGGTTCGCTTGGGTTTTTTTTTTCTAGTTATTTTGAATTTTTAGTAATATTAACCAAATTAAATGAACCCATTACCCTAGCATTGCCATCCCAGTAAATTACCTATTTCGGATATGCCGTGGGACATACTAGTATGTCCTGAGTGAAAACTGATATTTCCTGTAACATATGTAATATCCAAGTCCACATGAGATTAAGGATTAAGAACCTAATTTGAGAGATTATGACTTTTTTTTTTAAATTGAGGCCTGATTTTTGTATATTTTTTATAATTAAAAAATATGAAATACCTAAATTGACTTTAATATTTATTATTATGCGACCATACATATTACAGAAATTAAAGTGGAAATAAAATATAATAATTATAAATTTTTACGATTAAAGTATTGACAAAATAAATTTAAAACATGTTGGTATATATACCTAAGTAAAAAAATTAGGTACTTGTACGATATTGCGTTTTTTTTCGAGATTTAAAATGCTAAAGTAACTCTTATCTGCCGGTGCCGTCAGATCTAGTTACGCCACTGGGTAAGTCCCTCCAGAAAAAAAATCGATACATTTCTTATTCGCATTTTCGGCTGTAGCAAAAAACTAGCAAACAAAAAAAAACTAAAATGAAAAATAGAAGATTTGAGAGAAAGCGATAAACCTATTTATAGATAGAGATGGAATTCTAAGATAAATTTCGTAAGAGACTAAATTCTAATAATGGATAGTTTTAATATCATTGTGACAAATGTTTTTATGTAAAAAATGAACTCTATATTTCCAAGTCGATTTAAAGTTCATCGTAAAACTTCAATGAAATTTGTTCTTTGTGATTTGATTCTTTTGCAACACATAACTATCAAAATATCGCAATTTTTTAATTCAATGCGAATATATTGGCCAATCATGTTTGAGTGGAACTTGAGCCGTTATTTCTATTCTTTCAAACATAATTTACTTATTAGTTATAAATTCTTTATACCAAAGGAATTATTAACTTAATATAATAAGTAATTATGTCGCTTATTATTTGTTTCAACGGAGTATAACATTTGTATGTATAATTCCCACCTGTATTAACGCAACTGTTATCACTTTAAGTAATTATTTTAATAACAATTATTTTTTTGTTACAGGTTTATCGCACATATCTTCAAAAACTGGATTTACGCGAAGAATCAGTCTACAAAAATCGTGTCAGTAGGAAGAATTATTGTAATTAACACAAAAACTAAACAATTAAAAAAACGGTGCCATAGTTGTAAAAGAACTAGTCTCAATTTGAATACGGAATTTTTATATAATTGTTTATTTTATTGAAATTCCTTTTAGTTATCTACATCTATTAATAAAAATAGAATAAATTATTGAGTAAACTGCAGAATTAAATATAAAATAACTTCACTAAAATTATCAATGAAAGTAGAGAAAGTAAGAAAAAATTTATGTTAAAGTGCAGATACTCAATTAATAGCTCAAACAAATAATAAACGAAGAAAATAAAGATAATATATTAAAAATTATTAAAAAATGTACAAGTTCGTTTCTAGTATTCAACGCATCTGATTTTAACGAAAATAAAACTAATAACACAATATCAAAGAGAAAAATGTGAAAAGTCTCACATAACATTTTCCAAAATGGCACTAAAATTGAGAAAAGATATTAAAAAATCTTCGTATTATGTTTGGTTTTTGGGAGCTAAGGAATCGAAAGGGCTGAGAGGTTCGGAGTATATTTTGCCTGTGATTAAGCATTTAGAGGACAGAGAAAAAGATGTGGAACCATTTAAAGTTACCTTACAAGTAAGTATAAAGAAGTATAGTAAGTAACACTATCTCTCGGTTTTTAAAATGAAAATGTAACAAAGTTCAATCTAGTGTTGTAATACAGTTGTCATAATTTTATTTTCATTTTATAATATTTGGAATTTGGAAAAAAGTTATATTTTCAACGGAAGAGCAACAATAATTTCCGTAACCGTATCAAGAAGACTGACGCTAATTAAAAAGCTAAATATTTATTGCGACGTTGCCAGACGTAAAATGTTTTCCTGTAGTAAACTTATTTTTAAACCAAGAGATGTAACCCGCGATTTTTTTTAACCTTTCGTTTTTGTTAATTTTTCACATTAAACTGCAAATTTATGAAATTTTATATTATTGACGTTTCTATAAGCATAAAATTTGTGGATGTAATACAGTTCTAATGATTTAGTTAAAAATATAGAACCGAAAGAGAAAAGTGTTTTTCTGCGTTTTCTGGAATACTAAGGAAAAATTGTGGAAAACCAAGTCCAGAATCGTATTCTATGATCTTGAAATACCTCGTTTCCCTAGATTTCCCTTATTTTAATTAATTATTAAATTTCAAAGTTCTTTAATGTTTGCAACAATTTTTTAAATTAAATAAATTGGTAGCTATATTGGGAAATTCTCACCAAGTAGGCCACTGAGCTTTGCCGTCTCACACTCCCTGCCAGGTTTATATTTGCCACAATTTTCAATACTAACATGAAGTTAGAAGAGGTAATGTCGACGTTAATCCATATTTATAAGCCATTCGGATCTACTTAGGACGGCACATCTCAAAACACAAGAGGCTTTGGGTTCGAGTTCAGTGAAATACTTTATTCTTTAAATATTTTAAATTTGACCTAAGCAAAATTATTAAAATCAGGAATATTATGATTTAATAGAAAATAATATTTCAGGAATAAAGTAAAAGAAAACTATAAGTTGGGTATATTTCTGAATAGTACAGGTAGTGGTAGTAGGCATTATAATATTCTTCATATTTTTCACCTTGATCTTTATAAAACATTTTTACTTTCAGGTATCACATAAAGGACTTAAAATCATCCAGAACATTGTTTCCCAAGGAGCTAAAAATTCAAAACCGAAAAATGAAACTATAAAACATTTTATACCTCACAATACCATAACTTATGTTTACCAGCACGAGGATATCATAGCATGTATTTTATTACTATTCAACCCCGTAACGAAATGCCCTTTGCACGTCCATGCATACAGGTAAGAGAAAAGTAGTATGTGTAAACATATACACAGTTCATTCAAAAAGTTCCGGAATTATTTTTGTATAAAATTTTCAACTAGCGCTATCTGTTACCCGACGGCAGAATTATGTAATATCATGACTTAGTTACCCGCAGTGGAGATGTGGAATTTTGTTTAAAATTAGGAAAAAGTGATTCGGAAACATTCGAATTATTGAAAATTGGTGAGGATTGTCTAAGAAGCAGCAAGGTTTTCAAGTGGTATGCGCGGTTCCAGAACGGTGGACAGTCGGAAGACCATCTACGGGAGGGGCGCCCTTTAACCTCGACTGTCGATGAAATGTCGAACGTGTGCGCGTCGCACTATCTCGTAATCGGTGAATTACGGTTGAAATGTTGTCAGAGGAACACAACATCAATGTAGAAAGGGTGCACCACATTTTGCCCGATGATCCCGGAAATTTGTACGAAGTTTGTTCCGCACTTGTTAACGGAAGAGTTGAAAGAGCGTCGTGTGAAAACTTCACCCGATTTGGTTAAGTGGGCAGACCCGTATGAAAATTATTTACATAAAATTGTAACCGGCAACGAATCATGGTGTTTTCAATACGATTCATCGACCAAATGCCAGAACGCAAGGGGCGAGGCAAGGATGAAGGGCGGTCCACCAGAGTTCGAGCAACAAAGTCGAAAATCAAAACGCGGCTCATTTCGTTTTTCGATTCTCGCGAGTTTATCCATAGCAAATTCGTGCCCCCAGGTGAAACAGTGAATGCACAATTCTACAAACGTGTCCTAGATCGACTTTTGAAGATTATTTGTTGCATGAGACCGAAATTGTACCGTACCTGTGCTTGGTTTTGTTGAACGACAATACGCCAGCCCATTTCTAATTACTCATCACATCATCACACTCACCAGATCTGGTTCCGGCAGATTTTTCTTTTATTCCCTAAATTGAAAATGACGGTGAAGGAAGAATGTTGTGAAGACGTTGAGGAGATTTAAAGGAATGTGACCAGGGCTCTGAAAGCTATTCCAGAAGAAGAGTTTTTCAGGTCGTTCCAGCGGCTATACGAACATAGCAAAATTTGTATAGAACATGAAGATTATGTTGAAAACTAAATAAAATCTTTTTTCTAAACCCTTGTTTTCATTCGTAAAAAAATTAGTCCCGGAACTTTTTGAATCAACAGTGTAGGTTGACTTAATAAAATGATAAAGTTCAATTCTGTTGTGTTATAGAAAATAGAAACATATTAAATATTATTTTGTTTCTTTTTAAAGAAGAACAAATATTTTTTATGTGATATAAACTATAGTGTGACTTGAAGATAATTTCGTATGTATCCAAAGAAAGTTGATCATTCTTTTTATTTCTAGTCTTTTTGTAATAAAAATATGCCATTACAAATATTTCTATACCTATATGGTATAAAGGAAGTTCCTGACTGCGTCTATATGTTTGTTCGGGCTAATTCCGAAAACTCCATAATCAATTTTAATCTGATATGTATTGCTGTTTTTTGTCTCTTGAAAGCAGTTTAGCGTTGCAGCGACAGATTCGAGCTGTAGGATAATAATATTGTGAACTTTTAATCATATTGTATCTCAAATCAAGACAGAAAGAGTGCACAATTTTGAAATTTTGCTTTAACAAATATTTTACTTGAAAATATTGTAATTATTTAATACAAATATTCTGGTGTCTGAATTGGAAAATATTTTTATTAGGAAGTCAAACTTATTGAAATTCACCTTGCTGAAACTTTACTCATGACTAGTTTGCTATGTAAAAATGTGAAAACGCTTGGTGCAGATATGTTTAATACTTTAGCAAAGCGATCTTCGATAACAACGATTTCTAGTTTATGTTGCACATTCAGTTATTTTTATCATGGCTAGGAACGTATTTTTTCAAGTGTCGTAAATATCGTTTTTTAAGTTTCAACGGAATATAGGAACTTAATCTTAGATTACTGTTTGTTTATAACATCATGACGGTTCTTTGACAACTTGACTGAAGTTCGTAAAAATTTAAAGGTTAATGTGTTAAAATTATTTTCCAATTTTAAGTAAATATATTTCTTAACAAATGTAAAAAATTAGATGGAATCCTTATAATTTTACATGAAAAATTACTTATAAAGAAAAAAAGTTATCATGCGAAGGCTCGAACCAATATGCGGTTGACTATATTTTACTTTATTTTCAAAACCTTTCATTATTAACAAATTTCTTGTTGCTTTCGTACATGAAGAACAACCAACGATTTCGTATACCTGAAGAGGCCGTTGGGGCGTTCAAAAATTATGTTCTGGGGATACCGTGTTTACCGTAGCAAAAAAACTTGTCGAATTGGTTCAAACACATGCCAAAGTTTATTGATCATAGTGTAGAATATTTTGAAAAACAGTAGATAAATGTTTGTTTTTGTTTGTTATTTTCGGAATATAAACAGTTATCTCCATATACATGGTGTCCCCTAATTTCATGGGAGCATACAAGGGAGGTCAAAATAACCCTACTCTGCCATAGAAAAAAAAAATACTAATGTGTCCCTTAACGGAGATACAAAGCCCTAAAGGGGTACTCAGCGATTTATCTTATCGGCTCTAAGTTTTCAACCGACTTGTATATTTTATTGAAATTTCAATATTTTATAGAGGTCAGGAATGCACTTGCAGCCACAATCGTTGGGCCTAATTATTGACAGCTGTCATTTTACAGAACGGAAAGTTTATTTTTTAAATAATTTGGCCATTCCTCTTCAAAAAAGGTTCTAATAATTGATTTCGATAAAACTGGCGGTTTTCGAGATATATCAGTTTATATGCGACAAGTTACACAAATAGGTAAAAATCAGGTTAATTATTGTTAGTACATACATAATGAATTACTATTGAAGGAACTTGTCAAAACGGCCTTCAAGTAAAAATAATTTTAAACTATGGAAGAATATTCTTACGCAGAGTATGCTGATTTGCATTTAATTTGTGGTGAGGCGCTGTCAAATTCTTCGAAGGCAAGACTTTATGCTGAAAGATTTGATAGCAGAATGTGAATGAGGTACATGTATTATGGTGCTCCACCTTATTTTAACCATATAGTACATTAACACGTAACTAACGTGGGCCACTTTTATGACCACCAAGGTTTCCAGACCTAAATCCCTTAGACTTTTACCTCTGGTGATATCTAAAAGAATTAATTTATTCAACACCAGTAAACACTAAAGAAGAACTACTAGCGAAAATAGCACAGCTTTCTGATGAAGTCCATAATAATGGCGGAACGCAGTGCAATGAGAAAATATTCGAAAAATAAAAAAATGTATTGAAGCACGTAGATCCCATATTGAACATTTGCCAAAATAACATTTAAATTTTTTCACTATTTTTGCATTTTAATAACATTGTCAATTAATGGAGCCCCAATCAACCCTTTGAAAGATTCTGAATTTGACAATGTTTGAGTTGGAAATCTTTCTGCATCGCATCTCCTTGCCTTCGAAGAGTGAGACAGCGCTTTCCCATAAAATCAGCACACCCTGCGTATTTTATTTTTGCACGTTTCTGTTTAGCATCAGTAACTTTTGAGTTTTTTGGCAGAAAAATCGATTTGTCTTGAAAACCGCCAGTTTTATCGAACTAAATTAAAAGTACCTTTCTTGAAGAGGACTGATCAAAGTATTTAAAAAATCCGTTTTTGGCCCAATGAGTGTCGCTGCAAATCCGTTCGTGACTTCTCTGATTATCTAAAACATTTTCTTTAGTACGGTTTAATAAGTCTTTATGGTCTCTATAAAATATTAAAATTTCATTAAATTATACAATTCGGTTCAAAAATTAGAGCCGATAAGGTAAATCGCTGGGTACCCCTTTCGAACTCTGTATCTCCGTTGATGGGCACTTTAGGAATATTTTTCTATCACAAAGAAGGGTTATTTTGATCTCCTCTGTATGCTCCCGAGAAATTAGGAGGTACTTACCAGACACCCCGTATAAGCTGCCAATTTGGGCTTAAAGATTTGAATTTAGCCATGCTTTAAGTTGGTCTGATAGTTTTGAAGATGTTTTTAGGTGTATATTAATTCATAGAATTCATGGTTATTTAATTTCAGTTTAATCATCTCGTTCGTTAAGATAATCCAGTATTTTATCTGTACTATGCGTCGATGGGAATAGAGCTCTGCATTACTTATCTGATATTAAAGAGAGATGGAGAATCCATCTATAATACCTCCTCTGTTCTATCTATAATCGCTCGCCGCACCTCGATCCTAAATGCTATTACACCTTCCTAAATTACATCTTAATTGAGCCAGGGAAATCCTAATTAGGTTACTTATTACCCTAATTTACTTTACATTGAATTCAGTTAAAATGGCTTAACATCGGATGGTCTAATAGGCATAAAAGAATGTTAGTTTTCGTAAGTAATAAATTCCAAACGACCCCGAAAAAACGAACTATTCCCTATTAAAATAATTTTCATTATACATATTTCTTACACAGTTGGTGGAAAATAAAAAGTATTTTTAAATTGTAAAATTTGAATGAATATTTGTTACGTTGTAAGTTGTGATGGAAGAGGCTCGATAGCGCAGTGGTACAGCATTTGTTTACCAAAGGTCTCGGGTTCTATCCTCGGTGCAACCAAATATCAGTTGCATTTTTCATTGGTAAAAATAAATATCTGTATCGACTCAGTCGACAAATGAGTATCTGAGTGAAATCTGGGGTAATAATAGGCCGTTGAAGCAAAATACGCACACCTTACTTGTAGATCGCTCGTCCCCAGTACACATACCAGCTGCGCCTGCTATATCCTAAGGTACATTTCTCTCTTTCTCCAAATTATTACAAAAACTTTTCCTAGTGATAATAATTAAAACTTAGAACTATGCGGATATACATTTTTTATAAAGTAAAGTAAAAAAGTTCATCTACAGTTATTTTATGGTTAAAAATAATTCATTTTTGCGGCAAGTTATATTTTATTTAATTTCACGCTTCACGAGTAGGCTATAATACACAACAGAAAACATATCATTTAAACTAGTAGGCATTTACTGTATTCCCATCACAAGCTTATCTACTATACAGGATGTCCGGGAAAATGTTGGAGATCTCCTGGATATGAATAAAACACGTGAAAGGGATACTATAAGTTCATATAAATTTTTTTCGGAGATATGGGCTCCCAAAAAGCTGCACTGGAATCAAGTTTTTTACACATAATTATTGAACCACCAGGTAAATTAATTTTTTTTTAATATGATGTATACCACGTAAGATCCTGCAAATTACTATCCAAGAAAGTGTTGTGAATTACTCACAGCTGCAGGGACGGACTAGCTGTGACACTCATGACCTCATTTTTTTACGCCCTGTATGATAAGAACTTTGGACAACGTTGTTTACATACTATTGGTTAAAAATTAAGTACTCTTCATTCATACGGTAGTCTTAACCGTTTTCGAAAAAACGTCATTTTATTTACATGAGGTATTTGGCGTATTTCGATAAAAGATATATCTTTGTTCCTACTAAATGTTCAACCTTCAACCCTATGATAAAAAAATCGATCCAAAATTAGAGTTTACCTTTTTAGTTAAAACCGTCTAATCCTGTGAATTGCAGTTCGACCTAGGTTCGCAAAAAATGTGCGGTTTATTTTATTGGCACCAAAAACAAAGTATTTTCTTTGCAAACGTTGCTAGGCACGAAAGAAATAAATATCCTGTATTTTAGAACACGTCAACTTTCACATCACTGATACATTGATTCTTTACTTGGATAATATTTTTGGATTTCGTGGTGAAATTAATTGGGAAACAATTCGAAATATTCGAAAAATTCGAAATACAGATATGCATCTGACGTATGGTCTTGTATCTTGCAATGCTTTGGAAGCCAGGAGGTTATATCACGACAGATATCCTAATTGTACTCTTCCAGATCAGAAAACATTTCAACGAGGTGACCAACGTCTAAGGGAGAATGGTAAGCGATTGGATTTAATAAGGTAATATTATTAAATTTCTTCAAAATGTTAAGAAATTTTTGGAAAAGAAGTACTGATGCTGGTTGGGAAAGAACAGTACGTACGCTGCAATTAGAGGAAAATATTTTAAATGCTGTAGATGACACTCCTTTAGCTAGCATTTGAAAATTATCATCGCAGTTTAATACATCGAAAATAATAGGACATGAAGTTCTTCAAGAATAGCTGTGATATCCATATCATTTGAAAAAAGTGAGTGAACTGATTCCTGAAGATTTTCCCCGTTGAATGCAGTTTGTAAACTGGCTATTCGATCAGCAACGAAATATTTTAAACTTCTTTTCACGGATGAAGCAGGGTTTACCAAAAATTGTATCATAAATTTACACCTCACATGTATGGGCCGATGAAAATCCTCATGTAACTATTGTTTCGCAATATCAACATCAGTTAAAATCAATTAATTACTGGGCAGGAATTATTGGCAATTTTTTGATTGGACCATTCGAATCGCCGGCATGACTGAATGGAGAATTTTATTTGGAGTTCCTTCAGAACGCTTTTCACGATTTATTAGAGCACTTACCACTTGAAACCTGCCGAAACATGTACTACATGCACGATGGGGCATGACCTTATTTCAGCATTGCTGTGCTGGAATACCTGAATAACGTCTATCCAAATCGTTGTATAGATAGAAGAGGACCTATTGCCTGACCTCTTCGATCTCTCGACCTAACGCCGGTGGATTTTTACCTATGGGTACACTTCAAAACCTTGGTGTTTTCCACTCCGCACGTTAGTATGGAGGGACTTTTACGGAGAATCACGTTTCATTGCGATCTAATAAGGAAGAATACTGAGTAAATCTGGCGGGTACAATAGTCCTCAATTCATCGTGCCCGCGAGTATATCAGACATTATAGAGCTCATGTTGAACCCTCTTACGAAGTTTTTAACTAAGTGGTTAGTTTAACTTTTTATTGAAACTAAGGTGACAGAAGAAAATTCCTCTTTTTCATATTCAACCTGACAGAATTTAGGGAACTAACAATGTAAATAAAATGATGTTTTTCCGAAAACGGTTAGGATTAGCGACATTAATGAAGAGTACCTAATTTTTAGTCAATAGTTAAAGGTATGTAAAAGGCGTTGTCCAAACTTCTTATCATACAGGGTGTGATGAGTTTCACAGCTAGTCTGTCTCTGCAGCTGTGAGTAATTCACAACACTTTTTTGGATAGTAATTTGAAGGGTCTTACCTGGTATACATCATATTAAAAAAAATTTAAATATACCTGGTTAAAAAACTTGATTCCATTGCAGTTCTTTGGGAGCTCAGATCTTCGAAGAGAATACCTATACGAAAAAAGTTTATATAAACCTGTAGTATTCCTTTCACGTGTTTTTTTTTTTATATCCGGAAGATTTTACACATCTTTTCAGATACCCTGTACATACATATATCATAGTTGAATAGGGATCTTTAACGATTCGATTCGGGGATTAAAATATGTTTGATAGATTCGAAAGCACGGCTGATACATTTTTTTTTAAATACGTTATGCGGATTTGACACAAAACATGATCGATTACACGAGTATGATAGAAGTAAAGCAATATGGGTGCAGATGTTCAGTCCTAATTTCGATTTTAAATTCAGAAAGGCGTGCCGACCTAAGAAATAGTGTACTATTCTTAATTCAATTATTTAGATCAGCGTTTCTTAAGCGGTGGTTAGCGGACGCCTAGGGACTCGCGAGTTTTATACGAGAGATTCGCGAAAAATTATTGTAATGGAGGCATTTTAAATCAAACATCGTAACAGGCAACAATCTGAAACGCGACGAGTCTCTACGACGTTGTCGATGAGAGCACATTCTTGAATGAGCCGGCGACTTCTACTTCGTTGAAAGAAAACTTTTTCCGAATCCGCACGAAATAACGGATATAATGTGTGGCGATATAAAAACGCGGCAGTCACATATAAGGAAGAGTAGAGTCGAACTGAATTGTACGATGAGCTTAAGAACCTTGAGTGATTTCAAATAGATAAATGATTTAGTAGTTAATGCATAGTGCATACATAACTATTAGTAGTATAAACCAGTTCAGTGATTTCTTCTTATGTAAATAAATCTGGCAGACTCCCTTCCTAAACATGACATGCAGGTGTTGCTCGGAAATTTTAACGCCAAAATCGGGAAAGAAGAAGCATACAGACCGACCATCGGAATTCACAGCCTCCACGAAATAAGTAATGACAACGGAACTCGACTAATAGATTTCGCAACGGCACACAACCTCCGCATAAAGTCAACCATGTTCGAATATAAAAACATCCTCAAGCAAACATGGGTATCTAATGATGGTAAAACCAGAAATCAAATCGACCATGTACTTATCGATACAAGACATGCTAGCAACTGTCTAGATGTGCGAAGCCTGAGGGGTGCAGATGTGGACTCTGACCATTTTTTGGTAAGAGCCAAAATAAGATCTAGAATAGCAACACTCAGCAATAAACGGAATCCCCCATCACAGACATGGAATGTAGAAAGGCTAAAAGACGAAGAAACAAGGGAAGAGTATGTACATAAATTAAGCACACGAATAACATCGATACCAAATGAGGAAAAAGTGGAGGAAATGTGGAAACATCTTAAAGAAAGCATAAACGCTACAGCTGAGGAAACTCTGGGAAGGGAACCCAAACGAAATAGAAAACAATGGTTTGATGATGAATGCATTAGAGCAGCCGATGAAAGAAACCAGGCTAGAAGGAAAATGTTACAAAATCCAAATGACAATAACATAGAAGAGTATAAGAAACTAAATACAAAAACCAGAAAGGTTATGAAACGTAAGAAAAAAGATCTACAAACTAAACAAATAGAAGAAATATAGCAAAATGGACAAAGCAGCAATATTATAGCATACTATAGGGGAATCTCAAATATAAAAAAAGGATACCAACCAAAAGCAAGAAATTTTATAAGAACAGACAATGGACAGCTTATAACGGAATGTACAGAGGTCATGAATACATGGCGTGAACATTTCCATCAACTACTGAACCCGGATAACAACGACAACACTCTCACAAGCATAGTACAAACAGCTGAAATTCCAGATCCTTTACCAACCTACGAAGAAGTCCAAAAAGTCATAACTAAACTTAAAAATAACAAGGCGCCTGGAAGTGACAATATTCCCGCCGAATGCCTAAAATATGGTGGAGAAGCCCTATATCGAATCACTCACCATCCGATAGGAGCTATATGGCTCACAGAAGAAATACCAAATGAATGGAAAGAAGGGGTCATCGTCCCCATACATAAGAAGGGTGACAAGATGAAATGCGCCAACTGTCGAGGCATTACTTTGCTTAATACGGCCTATAAAGTACTCGCAATTGTACTCTTAGGAAAACTTCGGATCGCTCCACCATAGATCAAATATTTACCATTGGACAGTTAATGGAAAAATGCTGGAAATTCAATCGACACCTGCATCAACTATTTGTGGATTTTAGACAGGCGTACGACAGCATCCATAGGGTTAAATTGTGGCAAGCAATGGAGGAACTTGGCTTCCCAAAGAAATTAATCAGACTAACCCAGGTGTGTGTTGGAGGCTCAAAGAGCAAAGTGAGAATTGGACAAGACCTTTCAGAGGTGTTCAATATAAATGACGGTCTCAAACAGGATGACGCTATATCCCCGTTGCTTTTTAATGTAGCTCTAGAATACGTCAGGAGAAAGGCGAAAATCCAACCGCCAACAGCGATGTTTTATCATAACGGTCCCAACTTACTTTTGGCTTTTGCAGAAGATATAGACATTGTGGGAAACAGTACGCTGGATATCAAGACGACCATCAATAAGTTCGAAAAAAGTGCATTGGGCTTAAAATTAACGGGAAAATATTCGAAGAAAAAGAAAATGTATTGAAGTGCATAGAACTCATATTGAACATTTGCCAAAATAATATTTAAACATTTTCACTATTTTTACATTTTAATAACATTGTAAATTATTTGAGCCTCGATCAACCTTTTTGAAAGGTTTCTGGACTTAATAATGCCTGAGCTAGAAATCCTTCAGCATAACATCTTCTTGCCTTCAAAAAGTGAGAGAGCGCTTCCCGATAAATTAAAGCACATAAGTATACACGCCTTATTTTATTTTTGCCTGTTTGTGTTTGGCATTAATAAGTTCTAAGTTTTTCGCACAAAAACCGATTTATCTCGAAAACCGCCAGTTTTATCGAAATAAATAAAGAATATATTTTTTTGAAGAGGAATGACTAAAGTATTAAAAAAATCAGTTTTCGGCTCTGAACTAGACTGTAAAATGGCACCTGTCAAAAATTAGGCCCCACGAGTGTTGCTGCAAGTCAGTTCCTGACTTCTCTGATGACCTACAACATCTGCTGTAGTATGGTTTAATAAGTCTTTATGGCCCCTATAAAATATTAAAATTTCATTAAATTAAACAAGTCTGTTCAAAACTTAGACCCGTAAGCTAAATCGTCGAGTACCCCTCTAGGGATCTTTAGGAATTTCTTTTCTATGATAAAGGAGGATTATTTTGATCTCCCCTGTATGCCCCCGAGTGAGAGAGTACTTATCGGACACCCTGTAGAATAAGTCTTTTTATAAATTTTAGGACTGAATCATAATTTGTTTATTTTGCAAAATTTGAACTCACTTTTTAGTTTATTGCGTTGCTTTTACTTCCTATACTCGCTACGCCATAAATAATTTTGTAGTAAATAAAAAATTGGGCCAGCGTATATACACGCCCATTTCATTTATCATTTGTCAGCTTCATGTGAAACTTAATGTGATTTTTTTGTTAATGCCAACTACCATATATGTAAGTAAAATAAAAAACGATTGTTATAAGTAAAACACATTTTTACAGTGGAAATTTAAGTAAAAATGTGTTTTAGTTATCACAATTGTAAACTATTATGGATTTCCATCACGACTAACAAAATCAAATAGAAATAAAATTGCTTTAAGTAACTTTAATCTCGTCTCAGAACATTCTGGAAATTTAATTTTTATTTTTACGTATCCTTTTTTCATGAGTTAATTGTTGACTTGAAGATATATTTCATGATATAGATATTATTTAAAATTTAATTTACATTAGTTTTAAAGCAATATTAAAATAAACGGATAATTGCTAAAAGAATGTTTATTTTATATTCGAAAATGTCTCTTTAATCAAGCATATCCAACTACAAGCATGATCTCTAATAAAACTATATCTAATTTATGCCAAAGATTACTTACGAATATAAGGTTACAGACATTTCTTCTCTACATGTTTCAACCACATTGAAAGTTTAGAAAAATGAACGAACGTAAATTTTTACTACTTAATTCCATTTTTTCCGAGATGAAATTTTGAAATTATTTTAAATAATACATATTGCGTTTTTATATCAGAACATTCTGAGTAGATATGCCGTCCAACATATCAAACTTTACAATGGACTCCAAACTGTCTTCTACGCTTCTCTATCTTGGGCTATCCGTATCTAATTTTCTTCGTCATCTACCCATCTTTTATGTGGTTCGCCAATTTTTGCCTCCTTTGTTTACGTCTTCACTTAATTATCTTTTCTAAGAACGAAATATCAACATTTGGTCTCAAAAATTATTCTTTCCCTACGAGGAAACTCAGCTTTTCAAGCAAGAGTTCAGTATCCTTACCATCGAAGTCCCCTCATATCTGCTATATAAAATATTCTTGACTTGAGATAATATTTTTATCTCATTATATTATTGCATATTATTTTTTAATATCTTTAAATTAAATAAAGGCATATATTTCGGCAGCAGCGTCTGTACCCAGATTGGGCGGCCGACATTCAACTCAAAATTTTCTGGGGGTTTAAATAGTTCCCCAATCGGATCTCCGGGGGGAATGGTTTCGAATGATACAAGCAGAAAGACAAGCCTTAGAAAACCAATGAAGAAAGGAACATGTAATATACAAAGCCTGTATGAAGCTGGGAAATTGGCGAATCTTGTGCTAGAAATGAACAGGCTTAAACTGGATATCCTGGGCATCGCTGAAACATGGTGGCCTGGTGCGAGCGAATGCATGACGGAGCACGGAAAGTTCTTTTACTCTGGCAACGAAGACCGAAACCATAGAAAGGGTGTAGGGATTGTAATAACAAAGAAGCTAATCAGAGAAGTGATAGTCGTTACACAGGTGCTTGTTCAGAACTGTTACGATCAGAGAAAAGATGTGTGCCTATTCTTCATAGATTACGAAAAAACATTCGACCGTGTACAACATCATAAACTAATCCTGCTTCTTAGAAAACTCGACATATATTAGAAAGACATGCGATGAATTGAAAGCTTATACTGAGGTTAAACTGTGCAAATAAAATCAGACAACAATGTATCCAACCCGATACAAATTCGAAGAGGAGTGCGACAAGGGTATATGCTGTCCCCTCTCCTGTTTAATCTTTATTCGGAAACAATTTTCCAGGAGGCTTTGGAAGATATTGAAATGGAAATTATAGTTAATGCACTATGGATAAGTAACATCCGTTATGCGGATGACGCAGCCCTAATCGCCGACAATATAAACGAGATGTGGATATACAGAAGAATCATTAAGATATCATGAACAGCGAGAATGACCAATGAAGAAGTTCTCTCACGTATTGGGAAAGAACGTGAACCATTCAGCATAATCAAGAAAAGAAAGACGGCGAATCTTGGGCACATCATGCGAAATGAGAGATACCAATTCCTACAGTTGATGATTGAAGGCAAGATCGAGGGCAAGAGAGGAATTGGAAGAAAAAAGATGTCCTGGCTCCGAAATATCAGACAGTGGACGGGGTTGCACGATATTCAGACACTGATACACACCGCGAGAAGTAGGGAAGAAATGGAAAATGTAATCGCAAACATCCATTAGTGGATATGCATTTTAAGAAGTATATACTAGGGCAGACGTTGTTTGAATAAGGAAATTTATGTATTTAGTTGCTTTGTTGAAATTTAGTTATTTCAAGTGTTAAGCGGTAATTAAAGAAAAACTGTTGAATAATGATATTTTTGGAGAATAACTGATAACATTTTTATAAAATTTTATATAAATGAATTTAACATAAGAAAGAACACTTTTTGTCTAATGTTCTAAAGCTGACAACGGTGCATGTGTCTGGAAAGTTAAATGAACAATACACGGTTTTTTTTATAATTTCGTTAAGTAGCACAGGTTTTGCGAGGTGTAAATTGATTCTTTCGGAAAACTTATTCAATTATTATGTGAACTTTTACTTTCAAACAAACTCATTAATTTCTTTTAAAATTTTAACGTTTCCATATATCAGGTCTATTACTTTAACACGTGTAGTTTCTTAAAAGTATAATCCAAATTTTGAGGACCGAAAAGTTATAACCATATAATTAGAATTTGTTTTGTTGCATCAGTTAAGATTTTAAATATACAGTATAGTACTAAACGTTTCAAAACAATTTTGTTGAGTTTATTGTTCATGAAGAACTTAGTACAGGAGACTTAAATATCCTGTAAAGAAATGAACTAAATTTGTAATGTATGTTAGCTTAAATTTGTAGCATTATAAAATTGTTAGTCTACCCTTTTGCATCCGTAGTTTTAATTTTCTTTTTGGTTTATGACATAATAATAATAATAAACTAATAACTTACATTGATCAAGAAAGCAGAGAAGGGAAACTTGAAGTGTCAGTTTTGAAGAAATTCGCTCAACACTACAGATGAAATCAGAACTACAATCAGATAAAGATGGAATAACTGAACATTCCAGAAGACTGAAGTAATGCACTTGTCATACCAATCCACAAGAAAGGCAGTAAGGAGAATCACCAAAGCCATAAACGTATCAGATTATTTTTGTTTCAAATTTATAAGCAGTTTTTCAGAATAACTAGAATAAATATACAGGTCTGGAAAATCCAAACCGCAACTTGGACGTTTCTTAAGTAAGATAAAATATTATATTATTCATCAAATCAGAATGAGACAGTCGTAAGCATCGACATACGTGTAATTTATCAGTTTGGCCCTAGGGTGAGGGGTAATACAATGCTGGCGCGGTGAGAGCGGGCGGCAGCATACGCCATGCCCTAGCACAATAAGAGGGTTCCAAGTTATTTGCTTTTATTCAGGCCGTCCAAGCGTAAGTATCCAGTGTTGGTATTTCCGTGTTTCGCGCCAAATTTTTTTGTTACAATGGTAGTTTATTCCACGGAACAAAAAGAGCAGATTATTAAGTGCTACTCTTCTGGTAAATAATCGGCAGATTTGCATTTACGTGCGAAAATCATCCTGTTCCTTGAAAATTTAGAATATCAGAAATTATTAAAAAATTTGAAACAACCGGTTGCCTAAAAATTTGTAAAAAAATGCACTGATAATAATGAGGGGCAACCGGTTCCTCATATTACTGAAGAATGAGCAAATCGAGAGACTGACGTTTGTAGTTTGGCAGCAATTAATTTTCTTGCAATAGTACCGTAACTGCTGAAAAACTTGATATGAACGCTCGAACAGTTTGGAATATTTTAAAGCGGAACAAATATCGCTGTTACATATTGCGAATAACTCAAGAAATTTTTCCAAAAGACCAGGAAACACGTAAGGTATTTTGTGAGAACATGATAGAAAGACCTAATAGGAATATAATCCCAGAAGTTTTGGCAAATATGCGAACCGTATTTTACAATAAACTGGGTTATTGTCTCTCTCAAAGCGGAGGCCTGTTGTATACCTCTTGTAGACTTTTAGGTGTTTTTGTTGATTTAACTTGAATTAAACTATTTGTTTATTTATTTACAATTACTTAACGTGTTACTTTTATTTTTTACCATAAATAAAAGTTTATTTTTGAGAATGATTTTTAATTTTAAAGTGATCTATTAGCTTATTTGCTTAGAAATTACCGCTGCGTTTCACTAGTATTTTTATTAGAATAAATATTTATTTTGTAACAGAATATAAATTTTCTTTACGCTCAACGCCCAACAAAAACTATTTTTTTTTGTATTTCTACTATTTGATGTATTTAAAACAATCAATGTATCAAATAATCATTAAATATTCCAAATTCCGTCGATTAAGTTATAAGTTTAGACGAAAACTAAATACACCCCCAATGAGACGTGTCAAGGTACTGCTCGTCTTCGTGTCGCATGGAAGTTAGCGGGGGTAATATTGCGCGTAGGCGTTTCCTACGATCTTCTGTCTCGAACTAACCTGAAAGAAGTTAGACGGGTTTAGTGGGTTAGAATTTGAGAAACGGCCAAAATAATTTCTAGTTAAGAAATTTAAAATAGAAGGTTGGCTATAGTAACGTTTCTATTAAACCTCGGTAATATGAACGGCCAGTCTTTTCTTTCTAAAGTTTCGTCTTAGGTCAAAGGCAACAGTGTTGTGGTTGCGTCGAGCCCAGTTATATTTGTGCGCCGCTCTTCTATTTGACATTGGATTGTCGAGAAACAAATATCAACGATTACAAAATTGGGCTAAACAGAAAGGCAGTAATATATTTTCGCCGTACTCTGGTGTGTAAAATACAAAAAAAGCATGTTATCCACATGACGAGTATCTAACTTTTACTAAAATAAAAGCCGAGGTTAAATTCCAAGGCTTACTGAATCACACAGTGGATCGAATTATATTGCTTCAATTAGACGCCCTTGAAAAAATCGATAAATTAGATTTGTAGATATGAATTTGCAAATAGGGCTTCGATGGAACGTCAGGTCAGCCAGTACAAAATACAATTCACTGATCCGAATATTTCTGATACAAACTTATTCCTAACCTCTCTTATTCCACTTGAATTAGCAGGTATTAACATGCAAACTCAACAAGAATAGATTGTGTTGTACAATTCCAAACCCTCCTTTACTATGAATTGCGGGCCTCTGAAATTTGAATTTATTAAGAAAACTGAACAAAAGTCCTTAACGAAAATAGAAAATTGTGAACTCGAACCAGACAACTTGCACCATATAAAAGAGTTCTCTTTGCCACCCGAGTTTCAGTACAGTACAACTTATCTATGACGATGATAGACGGCTAGGTGAATGCTTTGGCTGGAGCGAAATCGGTCCAATGTTGTTACCTCTGCCAAACAACATCTCAGTTCAACAACATTGATACTGTGTCCCAGTAAATACAGAGTATTTCAAGCTACAGCCATTATAATAAGAGTAAAGCGAAAACTGATCCTCCGGTTTTCCGTCATTTTGCAAACTATTGGAAGCGGACATTAAACTGAAATAGAGAAGATTTAGGAATACAAACTTCACACAGCAAGATTATTCTTCAAATAATATTCTTGGTACAACATACTAACAGGAATCCACAAACTACTTACTCCATTGACCAGACATCATAGCATTTGCAATATTACCGATAGATAAACTATCGAAAGATGCACAAAATCAGCGGACAAGTTAATAAGAAACTATCGCCTAGACTTTGCCCGAAAATCTTCTCGAGAAAAATATGAAGGATGTGTTCCAAAACTTTTAGCGTCGATAGATCCTTCACTGTTTTTTGACATCGTAAGGATTCGGACAACAATTCGTACGTATTGGAGAATGAGAAAAGAGCTGTTAATACAGAAGGCAATGATTAAAAAATTCTTTTTATTATTTTTATTACCGTCGTATTATTTATTCATTTGTGTAAATCAATAAATATTATATTACTTACAAATTATTTGCATTGGTATTTGTTAAGAAGTCCTAAGTATAGAGGAAAAAGTACTTTTGCCTTTTTAACGATAATCGCTATCCATGTATTTATTATTATAGTATTATTTTTAAAATGCACCTTGGACTCAAACGCAATATTTTATTCATGGAATTATTCATGGAAATATTCTTTTTATTTTGTTTTTAAATTACATATTTAACAGCGATTGAACCACATTAGACGTTTTTCGAATTTAGTTTCATGATTTTAAAGATTCAGTGTGCTATGTTGGATCCGATTTTTATATTTAATATTAAATCCGTGCTTCCGTATTTCCATTATCTTATAATTTTGTTCATTAATAATAAGTACTATATCTGTGACTTTGTATGTGTAGGACACACATTCCTTATTAAAATAATTTTAAAATATTTTAGCGTTCTTTGTATATGAACCGACGAAAATATGGTGCGCCACCCTGTATTTGTTATACAGTTGATTCTCTGCAAATTCCACTCTATACTAGTTTCGGCTACCTAGTGGTTTTATCATTGGTGCTGTTATGAACCAAAACCAAAATTAACAGAAAACAACCTTCTATTTAAAATCCGCATTCCGTAATATGTCGGCAGGATATTACCAACAGAACTTAATGTCGTACTGTAATCGTAACAGCAGAAACAAATATCTAAATATATCTCGAAGTGATAAGAAATTAATAAAAATAAATAATTTTGATGAATGTGGAAAATTTGTCTTTTTCTTTTTAAGACCGTTAATAAAATAAGGGACAGTTAATTCTCTGAAAATTCCATTCTTAGAAATGATCCTACTCTTGAACAGAGTTATATGTTATTCAAGAAGAACATGTTTATTAATATAAAAGAAAAAGTATGAAATACCTTAAGATTTTATATTGCCAATCAAAGTCGCACAACAATGAACGTCAAATTAAATACAGTCATTCACCTAGAACCGAAAAATGCCAACCGGTTTTTGTTATTTTGTAAACTTATCTACACAGTGTAAATTGATTCTGTTGTTCCGACGTTATTAACAGTTACGCTTGCTTTTACTTTCAAAGGAACCCATTATGTTTTTGTTGCAGTTACTACGTTTAAACATCCTACCTCTAGTATAACGTTGCATATGGAGATAGTCAGTAGCGTAGGTAGGAATTGCTATGCCCTACCATGGTAGCGTTTAGTCGCTTACTGGTAATTCTTTACTGAGGTCAAGTAGGCAAAATACAAGTTTCCATATTTGATTGACTGATTGATTGATTCTATGGCATAGCAGGTCAGAGTTGAAAAGCCCTTACACTGTAGCCTTTAGACTTATTGTATTGCCTGCCATATCCATTCTAGGCTAACAGGTTGGTTGTCTTGCTCAGGTTTAATAGCCTGCCCACTAATTAATCCTCTGAGTGTAAGCCTTCCGGATAGATTGATTTCTGAAGGTGTCTCCAGTAGGACAAAGCTTCGCACTCGAGGAGGATATGTGAGGCCATCTAGTCCTCTTCATCACATAGTCTACATATTGGTTCTTTGTTGAAGATGTTCATTATATATAGGTGTTTTCTTAAACTGCAGTGGCCAGTTATAAGTCCTGTCACAAGCCTGATTTGTTGTTTGCTTAGACGTAGAATTTTACGGCTTAGTTTGCCGGATGGTGTTCTTAGCAATACCTCGCTGTGCTTATGACCCGCAAGGGTCCAATTAATGGGGTGGCTGATACTTGTCTTACAAGTTGGCCCGCTTTTTCTTTCCCCGAGACTCCTTGTACCCATGCAGGGGATGCCAGGGTACAAGGTGACCTTCTTGTATTTTACCAGAGCGATAAAGTTTTGAAGACAGTCCCCGAGCTGTTTTGATGTTATTTGGTAGCACGTTAGAGCCTTCAGCGCTGCCTGACGAGAGAGAAGACGAGAACGATCCTCTCCTAAAATCCCTTCTGAAATTCTCTCGAAGACAGACATCATTAGCGTGAATTTCTGCCTGGAATACTATGGTATGCTTCCCCAGTGCTATACTTATATTAAGTCTGGGTATTTCCCCGTGTATTCCGGCGCCTGGACCATTGTCAATTTTGGACCCGTCCGTGAATCAGACGAAGTTTCCTGGCTGAATCATTGTTCAGTCCGACCGCGTCTGCTAGTCAAGCTGAATGGTGTAGAGTTTGTCAAAATTGTATGGTATGGTATCACTGCTCGTTTCTAGCAATTAGTTTGTTACCGCGCCATTGAAACTGGTGTGTCTGAGGGCAGGTCCAGTCCACCAGACATTGTTTCTTTTCAGCCTGTAAGCCCCTGTTCTCGCCTCAAACTTAATTATTATATCATTTTTTTTTGTAAAGATACTTTAATTAGAATTGAAGATATTAAAGAAACGTATTTGGGGGTGACTCACCTTTTATTACTAGTATATTTTCGGATATCCCGACACTTATCAGCTTAAGTTACTTATTATATTCGTAAAAAAATATTATCAACAAATTTGCTTTAATTTCGTAATGTGTAGAATTAGAATGTTGTAATTTATGAGGTAAAAACAACATGATATAATCTCACTTCAATTAACAAGTAATTTTCACTTTGTTTTGTAAAAATATCTCAATTAGAATTTGAAATTTGAAAAAAATTTATTTGGCGGTGACTCATCCTCTTTTACTGCTTCATTTTTTGAAACTCCAAAACATGTCAACTTGGGTTAATTATGGTATTCGTAATAAAAAAAACTTTGAGACAATTTCGTTAAATTTACTAATTTTTAGGATTAAATTACGAGCGTTAATAGATGGTTTACCGTTATAAGGAATAAGGGATAATATCTTTGAAGTGAAAACACTATAATTCAACATTATTTCAAATAACAAGTAACTTTGATTTTGTTTTGTAAAGATATCTCAATTAGAACTTGAGATTTAAGAAAAAAAAGTATTTGGGAGTAGCGCACCCTCTTTTAAAAGTTATTTTAAGAAATTCCGAAACCTTTCGACTTAAGTTATTTATGGTATTAGTGGAAAAAATGTTTCCAAACAATTATATTAAATTTCGCCACTTTTATAATTAAATTACGTACGTAAATAGATGGTTTACCCTTATAAACAATAACGGATGATATCCTTAAGGTGAAAAAGCCATAGTTTAACAGCATTTCCAACAACAAGCAATTTTCATTTTGTGTTGTAGAGATATCTCACTTAGAACCTGAGATATTTAAAAAAACACCGTTTTTGGGATGAATTTTAGGGACCGTTAAAATACGTGTGTAAGGTCAATAGGGAAGTAAACGTTTCTGCTGCCGACTTAATTGTGACTGACAGTTCAGGAGTATTTATTTTTCACCTATTAACTATTTTTACCTGAAATGGACACACTCCGCCACTGAACAGCAATTTTTCCTTCAATTCTTTAACTTAGCGTGAAATTAGATAAGAATGCGTGTGGTGTAAAAAATATGTCTTTATTGTTTAAAGTTTTAACTAGCTACCTTAAGTAACTGTTTTTCTTATAACTGTGCATACGATGTCTATCGTAGGTGTATACTTTCCTCGAGACTTTTCCGTTTTCATTATTTTCGTAGATTGTGACCAGCAGATAAGAAAATAACGTAAACTTATATGAATATTGTAATTTGAATTTAATACTCAGCCATTTTAAACAATACAAAATATTCACTTCTACATTGTTGGACATACGTAAGTTACTCCACGAATCATACCGCTGTTTTTTCTTTCCAATTTTATTTCGCCTACGTCATCTTGTTATTTTATTCAAAATATTGGTTTAGTTAATTATTTTGGTTTTATTAGAAAGTATTTTGAGACATCTAATACTAAATTTGAAATAGTTTTTTGTATCTTATAAATTAGTAAACCTACCGGTACCTAACAGTATCAATTTTCGTTGAAAGTAAAGGGTACCTTAACAAGAATTTGTTTTTTAAATAAATTAAAAAGTTCATTATTTTAATAAATTTCTTGGAAATTTTTATTGATATACACAGAGTAGTTACTTATAGTCCAAACCATAGATATAGTGGCGTAAATTCCGACATGAATGAGACTTACCCAGGGATGTTGGGAGTAATGTAAGACCAAACCCAACATAAAATATAACAGCAAAAAATAGTTTGGGGCCAAGGGGGGGTCAAAGTTGGCTAAAACAGTTTTTTTTTTTAAATGAAAAGTCAAGGAACACATTTTGGGAAAAAAGTTTCAAACAAAAGGTGTAAAGATTTTAAAAACCTGCAATTTGAGCTTTTGTGAAATAATTTTTGTTAATTTGTTATAGCATAAAGGCCAAAAAACCCTCAAAATCGGAGATTTTTTTCATATCAATTATTTATTGCAAAATTAGCTTTTTTTACTTTCGTCTTCCTGAACAAAATGATGTTTTATAATAGTAAATCGGATAATTTGTTGCTGACATATTGCTAATTGTTGATCTAAAGACGCAAAATGTTGATTACTATAACTTTTTTTGAGTGAATATTTTTTCCTCCACAAAGGTTCAATATCTTCATGGAGGCTAAACTTGTTAAGGACAAATGAAAAAAAAAATATTTTCCACCCTTTAAATATCGATTTAAAAAAGGGGGTGTTTTTTTTCAAGGAAGTTGAAAGGGGTAAAAGGTAGGAGAATACCCTAATCTAAATTTGGTTTCGCATGTAACTCTGTACTCCCATTAATGTGGCCATGCTGCACTTGCGCAGTAGGTCAAGGAACAGGACTGGACTTGAGAAACTCCTTAATATGTTATTATATTGAAAAATTACAATTCAGTTCAAGTTATTAAACGACTAATGAAATAAACACTGCCTTAAAAGAGATTTAAACATAATTCGAAATAAAATCTTATCTTATCTACAATGTTAAAAAGGATCTGGCCAAAGGGATTAACTATATGTTACTCTTTCTTTATGTTATTACTAAGTAAAGTGTTTTCCATATACCTTCTAAACTTTAAAATAATTAATTTCTGATAAAAAAAAAATGAAATGAAAAAAATGTTAAAAACTACACACTAGCGCAAACAAAACTTTCAATTGTCGATCTATTAAAAGATCTTCAGTATAACCTTACATATTGATGTAATATAAAAAACGTAGGTACTTACCAAAAGTAATGAATTTCTCGGATCGAACCACGCGATTTACGGTAATAATTCGGATTAGAGTAAATTTAGAAGTTGGGTGCCATTTTGGTTTTGTTTGTTTTGATTTGTTTTTGACAATTTTCTTGATTTTTCCGATAAAAATTTATGAGATTTTATATAATACAGATGCTTCTATTAGTGTGCACTATTTTTTATCAAAAAAATCAAGAAAAAAAATATAAATAAAGTATATCCAAATGTCTTGAGAACATACACAAATATAAATTCCGAAATTTAACTAATGACACTGCACCGAACAACAAAGAAAATAAGTGTCGAGGACGATGACAAACAACCGCATTAAACACAAAGAATACGCCGGGACGCCTATCGTGTCTCAAACCCTGCTCTGGTTTCCGGTTCTCACATTGCCAACTTCATGCAACAAATTTACTATGAAATTTCTTTATGCGCTTGCTCCACATAGCCAGTCGATGTCAATTTATGACATATATTTTCTGCATTGTGGAACACTTTTTAGCCTATTTTTGTAGTTTTCCATATTCCTTCCAACTTCTTTGGTTTTTTAATAAATATTTTTAATAGAAAACTGAACTCGCAGCTTCAAATCAGCAGAGTTCCGAAAAATTCACCATATTTCAGCAAAGAATAGATCAATTTCAGTGTTTTTGTTTTTAATCTGGGGCAGCTTGAAAAATTATGAATATGGTAAACCCCCTTTTTTGAGCGATATTTAAGAGGTTGAAAATTAATTTTTTTCATTTGCCCCTAATAAGATATGAAAATTTAGGCTTTGATGAAGAGATTGAGTCTTTGTGGAGGTCAAAATATTCACCCAAAAAAAAGTTATAGCAATCAACATATTGCGTCTTGAGATAAACAAATAGTAGTACCTCAGCAACAAATTATCTGATTTACTATTATAAAATATCATGTTCAAAATGATGAGGGCTTAACTTTAAAATCAAAAAAGTGCAAAAAAATGCTTGGCTTCTAGTTTCAAAAAACCTATGTTAGCCAACTTTGACCCCTTCATGGCCCCATTCTATTTTTTGCTATTACATTTTATGTAAGGTTTCACGTCAAAAACAGCACTAATTTTTACCTATGGCCTGGACTATTATATTAAAAACGAAATAAAATGTACCAAATGTCCACAGCAACTTCGCTGGCAGGTATGTACTCCTTCGATGAAATCTACAGAAACGTTTTGGATGAAAAGAGCTGGATTTCACGATTTGGACATTTAATCTCTTCTTTGAGCTCTTGAATCATCTAGGGTGATTTGCCTATATCTTACTTTAAAAAGAACCCAGAGGCTAAATAGTCTGTCACTTTTGGTCTCCAAAACGGGGAATGACACGATCTGGTAACTTCGTTTGTAACAGCGCCATTGTTTCTCATGCGGTTTGATAGGTGGCGCCAACCTGTTGAAACTATACCTCAGTTACGTTCATTCTTCCAACTCTTGTCGAAAAAGTTGGGTTGCCAACGCCCTTGACAGTCACCTTGATTATTTTAGAAAAAGTATGGTACGATATTTCTCCTGACCACGTGGCACACTGTCGCTTTTAGAGGATGCATCAGAAGTTCTTGGTGAGAACGGTCGTGCTCTATAATCCTTCGTCAGATTCACACGAAGGCAGGTATCAAATGTATGTATTTCTGCCTGAAATATAGCGGTGTGCTGCCCCACTGCCTCAGTTATATTTCGATTCCTGTACCATGGTCAGTTTTGGACCTTGTCTGCTTTCCAGTCAGTCTGACTATGATTACATCAATGCTCATCTTCAATGAGTTTGTTATCATTACTTTGATGCTGGTGTATCTGAGAGCAGGTCCAGTTCACTAGACCTTATTTTGTTTAAGCCTTGATTATTTTTCAAAGGAGGGGGACATTCAGTGAGGTTTTTACGGCCGCTGTCGAAGTGTTTCGCATAGCTCCCGTGGTGCATAGGTAGACCGATCTTTGTAGTTTAAAATTTCAAAATAATTAGAGAAAAAAAACGTGCTACATAGTTTGATAAGTAATTCAATTTTCTGTTTACAACAGTTAAAACATCGATTTTCTGATATGTTTTTAAGCCGGGTTTCCAAAAAAGATCTATCTTTTATAATGCAATCATTTGTACCAGAAAATGACAAAATAATTAATATGTTAAAAATGGTGAGCGATAGGTATAGGATATGGAAATTTGGATTTTGTTAGTTAGTAATAGATCTGGCAATGTCACATCTTTAAAAATGTTGATTGTTATCATGGTATGGCAACAACCAAAATTTTAGAAAGATATCTTAAGTAATTTTCTAAATACTCTACTAAGCTATGGAGTTTGGGGGACCCTGTATATGAGATCAATTAAATTAGAACAAAGTTGTCTTTTTTAGGGTACATTTAAGATAAGATATCAGAGTTAACAATTTTTTAATTCCCTTTGGGATAATAGTGAAAATACAAAAATTGACAAAAATATTTTCTTTTTTAAATCTTTTGAATTCAGAGAAAGAAGTTTTCTGGAAAAATGTACTATTTTTTCCTTTCTATAGAAATTCATTATTTGAATTTTTATTAAAATTTTAACATTTGAGTTTTGGTATTTTTAATTCCATGGTTGGAAGATAACTATTTGCCTTAAATACTGTCATCTACACTTGATTGCATTTCTTTCCTTGACATTTTGCCATTAAATATTCATCATCCGGTCTTATACCTTATTACGGCCCTGATTTCCTTTGAATATTAAATATACTAAGACGCTTTTATGTTAATAGGAATCAAATATGAAGGATATAAATAAATAATATATTGCAGCAGAAAAGTACAGAAGATAATTAACATATTTATTACATAATTTTTTATTGTTACAGGTGCGACTCTTTAGAAACTGCCTCCCATCTTAAGCAGCAGTTACAAATACTCATAGAACGACCAGAAAATCAAAAGAAAATATCCGAAATCGAAAATAGGTTAAAACCAGTCGAAAAAGTTAAAAAAGTCGAAAGTAGTATAGGTAGTGATACAGGGACATCTACGAGAGAATCAGAAAGTAGCGAAGAAAGGCAAGTACAATATTTTAATAAACAAAAATGTATTTATAAGAAACTTATTATTTCTGAGTATTATTATAGGTGAATAAATAGTAATAAGGAATTCATTTAATGGTAAATTTAGATCTGTCGCTTATTTACCGCTTTTTGATTTATTCATTAAGGTAGTGACAAGAAAAATCGATGATCTTATCAACAAATTTGAAAATTGATTTAAATATTTTCCTATACACCAGTCAAACTAAGATTTGAAAAAAAAAACAAATTCGTTACAGCAAACATAGGGGAATGTAGTAGGTAATATCATAACTAATGAGGGAAAAATAATCCGAACCACCGACGATCCAGTGAGGTGAAATGGGGGTGATTTTTAGTGGTGAAAAACAGTTTCTTGCGATTTTCGGCTAAACTACGCATCTTATCGAAAAAAGTTGAACACACAAGTTGTAGGTAATAAAAAGATCAACAATTTTTGTAGAAGCCATTTTTACCTTAACCTCAAAATTTTTCGAGAAAAACGATTTTTGTTTTTTTCTTCCACAAAAATGATTCGATTAAGCTCAAACTTGAAAAGAGTGTACCTTTTGATGTCTCAAATGAGCTGCATTTTTTTGGTACAAAAATATTTAATCATTGCGGTTTAATTTAACTTTTAAAAAAAAAAGGTCAAATTTTTAATCGCATTTCCTCTTAAAAATAATTGTCCGACAGGGTTCGGAGTAGGCTCTTTTTTCATTTTACTTCCACTTTCAATAAATAAAAAAATATATATATGGTATAATGAAAAAAATGGCCGAAAAATGTAAAAACGTTTTTTTTTTTTGACCTGCGTTTTACGATTATTGTCAATAATCTGTTATAATTTATTGAAATTATTATAAATTAATTACAGCGTTTAAATTATTAAATAAACAAAAAAATATGTTGTGAACCCCTATACTTTCTAACATAAAAATATGAGTGTGGCATATAAATGACCCCATTTTGGTATATTTGATACTCTTAATATATTCCCTTTTAATTGTAATCATTAAAAACTTTTAATTGTTCATTTAAATTGTTAATTGTCTATTATTAAATAAAACTAAAAACATTTTAGCAAAAATAAAAAATTTACTTTTAGCAAATATTAATTAACTCAATTTAAATTGTTTAATATTGAATAATGTTCAGTTTGAAATTCAAACTATTTATGTAAAAATACCTGGAGATGCGAAAGAAGTATTGGAGAGGATTTAAGATTCATCAGAAGGATGCAAAATGACAAAACCATAATTGCATGTCATATTAAACTTGGTTATTATTGACAGTCTTTTTCTTACAAAACATGCACAAAGAAAACTAATTAATTTATTAATTAATAATTGTTAGTGATAAAGTCATTTTACATGATAAAAATAATAAGAAAAATAATAGTTTTAATAATTAATAACAAATTATTGACAATAATCATAAAACGCATATCGAAAAAAGATTTTTTCGGTTTTTTAGATTTTTCAGCAATTTGTTCCATTGCACTATATACAGTGTCACCATTAAAGTCTGCATTATATGGATTTTTTTTTATTAATAGCTTTATTCGAAATTTGACTTTGGTAACAATTTCTTCCTTGATCGAAATGAAAATTAATCAAAAAAATAGTAGTCACGTAATAATCTGTCAAATTTTAATTTTTTTCCAAAAAAAAAATCAAAAGTGGGATTATATCTCAAAATATAGGAAAAAGTTATAAGAGAAAGTTTTTCTAAATACAATTTTTAGCTCATGTGCCAAATTTCAGCTGTATAAGATAATTTAGATTTATTGCCCATTTTTTGTAAATTGCAATATAATATTAAACGCAACCTACATAAAACTTCTTAGTTTTGATAATGCTTCATTTCAGACATATTTTGTTTAAATTAACGCCATATTAAGTATGTGTTTTTCTAGAAAATCGAAATAGGGATATTAAAATTTGCTCACATGTGATGCAAAATTTATTTGCTCTTGACCCTGTATAAGGTAACTTCATAAAATAACTACTTTTAAAAACTTAGTTTGTGTCTAAAATAATACACATTAATATTAAGAAAATAGTTTAATTGAAAAGACTCGTTGAAACTAAATAAACTTTACGTAAATTTAAATAAAAATTTGTTTTCCACCTAATGCAGACGTTACTGACGACACTGTGTAACTTGTTTGTCTTAATTATAATGTGTATTACTTTTAGATACAAACTACGTTTTCAAAAATAGTTATTTTATGAAGTTACCGTATACAGGGTAAAAACAAATAAACTTTACATCACATGTGACCAAATTTTAATAGCCCTATTTAGATTTTGTAGAAAAACACACATTTAAAATATAAATAAAATATATCTAGGATGAAGCATTGTCAAAACTAAGAAATTTTATATAGGTTGCGTTGAGAATTATTTTGTAACAGTGGTGCACTTTAACAAAAAATGGGCAAAAGATCTAATTTATCTTATACAGCAGAAATTTTGCATATGAGCTAAAAATTGTATTTAGAAAAACTTTCTCTAATATCTTTTTTAGAAATTTTGAGATATAACTACACTTTTGAATTCTTTTTAGAAAAAAATTAAAATTTGACATAATGCTAATTACGTGACTATTATTTTTTTGGTCAATTTTCATTTCGATCGAACCAGAAATTCATGGCAAAGTCAAATTTCGAATAAAGCTGCTAATATGCATATGATGCGGATTTTACTGTTCACACTGTATATATTTTTCCATTTTGTGAAAGTAGAAGTGAAAAAGAAAAAAGCGGCTCTTGTCCGAACTCTGTTGGACAATTAATTTTAAGAGGAAATGTTATTGAAAATTTCACTTTTTTTTATTAAAGTTAAATCAAATCGCTACGGTTGACTATTTTTGCACAAAACAAATATAGCTTATTTGGGCATCAAAAGGTACACTTTCTCTAAGTTTGGATTTAATCGAATCAAATTTTTTGAAGAAAAAAAATAAAAAACCGAAAAAATGTTTTTTGCATTTTTCTCGGAAAATTTTGATGTTAAGGTAAAAAAAGTTATAGATCTTTTAATTACCAACGACTTTTATATGTTACTTTTTTCGATAAGATTTGTAGTTTAGTCGAAAATCGCAAAAAAACTGTTTTTGACGTCTATAAATCACCCCCATTTCACCTCAGTGGATTGGCGGTAGTTCGAATTATTTTTCTTTCATTAGCTATGATATTACCTACAATATTTCGCAGTTTGCTGTAATGACTTACTTTTTTCTTACTCCATGCTTTACCGCTGACCTACTAGTAGTTTAAGTGTAAATATAGAAAGTTTAGCAGAAAAATCCATTACAAATTTAACATTATTTAAACTGAATCACTAACATTTCTTGTAATGCCAAAAACTATTTACTGTATTTTTTTATAGATACGCATTAGAAAATTCAAGGATATCTACCCTTTATGACTCAGTAGCTGCAGAATTGAGGGAAAAACTAAAGAAAAAGAATTCGCCAATTTTGTTACCTCCTAGAGACTACGACACTGTACATAGACAAAAAGGAAATCTAACTGGTAATCAGTTTTTATATATAAACATTTTTTTTTGGTTATGAAAAAATTTAAAGTAGGTCTCTATAATTAAATGCAAGAAAGAAAAATATGTATATTTATATTTTTAATTTGCAGGAATAGAATTAAGAAGATGCTTAAATGCTAACGTCGTGGGACAAAATGTAAAAAACAAGAGGTTAGAGTCATCCGGTGGTAGTTCCGGTATTGGATCAGATCATCCTCCCAGTCCAGAAAGTCCAGACACACCAGATTCTAGATTTCACACAATGGAAACACATAGTACTAGTGGTAAGTCATTGAAGCTTTTGTACACCTTTTTGTAACTGTTATTTATATGGTAAATGCTATTTCCCTGAAAAAAAAAGTCTAGCTACACTTTTTTCTGCAAGAAACCCAATTAGTTAATGATAATATTTCGAAAAATCAGAAGGTAGTATAATGACCGGATTTGTCATAAGCTACATTTACTTCTATCTGCAGCAACCTAAACTGCTATTTTGACTATTTGCTTACTAAAAAGTAAATAAGAACATTAAGATATTAGTATATATGAAAATTATAAAGTGAAAATATCTGAAATGATAAATCATTCATATGACACTCGATCAATAAGGTTTACAAACATACTTTCGGATTTATGTGTTGTTGCCCAACTATATGTTACTTCGTATGTGATAATTTTTTTAACAATCATTAATTATTACGATTTATCGCTGCTGGAGTTGTTTAAAGTTTTGTTCTTTTAACTTTTAAATTAAAATAAATAAATAAGAAATCCCAAGACATATCTTGTCAAAATTTACTTGTTAAAAATTATAATGAAATATTATTGGCTACAAAAACAATGTGTCGAAAGGAACTTCTTTTTAGATCAATGATATTTTTTGTTGAGAGCATTGAAATACATAATAATATCTGAAAAAAAATACCAGGAAAATAGGTAAAATTTTAATTAATCGGATTTTTAAGTGAAAATGTCGCGTACAGTTCCGTGAAATGTCAAAAATCAGTTGATTCTTCAAGTTTTATTCGATCTTGATAATTAAAAAAAAATAAAGCTAAACACTTCAGTTATACCGAGTCGGTAAGGGAATTTTGAAACCTAACCTATGAATAAAATTCACTCCTCCATCTTATTGCTGTCGACAAATATACTATTTTGTCCCTAATTTTTCAATTTGCCCCATGGTGTATCATTAGAAATTTGAAAATGAAAATATTTGTATGAAAAAAAAACCATGGCCATTTTTAACCGACTTCTAAAAGAAGGAGGTTCTCAATTCGCGCAACTCTGTATTTTTTATGTATGTACAACAACGGTTACTTCGGAACCGATTTGAATGAAATTTTTTATGTTATGTTCAGAAAGTTGCTGCCGTGGTCCCATATTTTTTTGGACGAAATTGGTGCAGTAAAATCCAAGATGGCGCTGACAACATGGCGGCCAAAAAAATTAATTTTGCCTGATTTTCCCCAAAAATTGATATGGGGGAATTTTCGGAGTTGTACACAACAAATCTGAAATTATTTTTAAAAAATTCAATATGGCGGACAAAAAAAATTAATTTTTTTGTAATACTTTTTTGGGTATATTTCACATACACACAAAACTACTTTCAAGATTTAAAATAAATATACCAGCTCTTTTGAAGAAGCTCACTATGTAGAGCGAAACGTCAGAAAAATTGTTGTCCTTTGTTTCTCTAATGAAAAAACCTATACCCAAGAAAATATTACAATATATATTTATATATATATATATATATATATATATATATATATATATATATATATATATATATATATATATATACAAGGGGTGGTCAATAAGATTTGCGTTCCCAATACAGCAGACAGGCGACATTATTTTTTGAAACTCTTGACCTTGATCCTGGCTAGGAGAAGGAGGTTAAATATAATAACGAAAAATTTCCATTTTTTCGGAGAGTACTGAGGGGGGCTAAAAATTGGCCTATCCCCCTTATTTACCAAGAAAGAGTAGAAAATTTAACACTCAACTGATGGCCGAGAGAAAAAATTTCAGAGAAATGAAACTGAAGGGAAAAGTAAGGTCGTTTACCGTGTATGTACTGACTCCCTCTCAGAACTCTAAGGCAGCTGACGTTTCGGTGTAATCTCATTCACTATTTTCAAAGCTTACTGTCTGGCGTCTACTAGCGAACTGACGCCTGCGACTCGGTTACTGTCGGTCCCATGTGTGGTTTTCCGAATGTTTCTGGCCAATCAGGTTGCGAGACCTGCTGCGCCTCATCAGCCCTGTTGCCAGTTTTTGGGGTTGCGTTGCCGAGTTGTAATCTGTTTCGTTATTAAGTGGAACTGGTTGATGTTTTGTAACCAGATTTTTCCAAGTATTTGGCATTCGCTGGCTATCATCTCTGCTATTTAAGTTGTTGGGCCTCTTTGCAATTTTAATGGCTTCCCTTATAACTCTAGTGGACAGGTTTGCACATATCGATAGCATTTTTGTTCCTGAGAAATTTATCTTATGTCCTGTGTTTAACCAGTGTTGGGTCAGAGCAGAAGAAGCTGTTTTTTGCTTGACAGCGTTTCTATGTTCGTCTCTTCTGGCGGTTATTTTACGGTTAGTTTGGTCTACGTAAGATGAGCTGCATTCTCCGCATTGCATTTCGTACAATCCCTGGTTTTCAAGAGGGTTTCTTTCTTTGAGTGTTGGCAAGAAATATTTTACTTTACTGTCTGTGGTGAAAATGGTTTTAATGATGTATCTCTTGTGAATTTTTGCGATTTTGTCTATAGTCCCTCTTAAATATATATATATATATATATATATATATATATATATATATATATATATATATATATATATGCCTTTCGGTTCCCAGTTTCCATTGTGTTCGGTCTCTCCAATCTCCTAGAAGTAGGTTTCTTTCGGACATGACTCTGTTGACGCCCTCAATCCAGGTACTCTTTGGCCATCCTCTCCTTTTTCTTTCTGTTGGTGTCCATTTCAGTATTTGTTTCGGCAGACATTCATCGGTCATCTTTCAACATGTCCTTACCATACTAATATGGTATGAGGTTTCGAATATATATATTCTGTGAAATGTGAAAACAAAAATGGGCAATTTGGTAAAATAATTGACTAATTTGAGTATTCTTCCAAAATTTATTGTATCAAATTTGTGCAAGACTTTATTAATGCACTGTATACTGTAAATCATCACTTTTAATAAATTTAATAATCGGTGTCAGTATGTTCGAGTCGCATTCTCAGCGCCAAAACAATTAAAATAATAATGATTGTATTGTTAGGTCAGAGGTGTTGGAAAAGCATACTCTCTCAGACAATAGCATATTAGAGAAAGATCATTTCAAGTAAGTACTCCTATCAAGATAAAAAATAACGCCTGCAGACAGCTTGGCAGAAAAAAAAACTTTCATTAAAATTTTTAACATTAATTGGTAAGGTGTGTTTCTATAAGCCCAAAACACCTGCGGCAGTGAAATTTAATATTATTTGGAGCTAAATTGGCAAGATAATTTTTTATATTTGGAATGAGCTCATATTAAAAATGAATTTTATATCTGGTCAGTGTGTGGGGTCATTACACCTATTTGCACTTGATACAGTTTTAGAATGCCGGTAATAGGGTGAGAGTCGGCGGATACTGTTAGATTTTTCGACTATTAATGATACTTTTTTAGATACGTAATGTAAGCTTTTTAGATAATTTTGGTCAAAATACTTTTTAAGAATACCCTTTGTGGTTAGCTTTCGCAAGTTTTTATTTTCAAATAATTTGATCGTTAAGATTTTGATGATCAAATTTCCATTATTGGCGTGATTTTTTCGTATTTATAAAAAACTAATTACTATTTGCCATAATTGCTTACTGAGGAAGCAAATAATTGAATCATTTATTCTAATTAATTAAATATATTTGTTTCGTTTAATTTAAATAAATCAACATGGCTTTTTTGCAATTTAAATGATTTTTTTTTGAACTTTTTAATAATAGTATATTTGTTTTTGATTTATTAAAAACATTTATTGCTTACGGTCTGTGTGCAATATATTATTAAACACGGGTTGCTCACCCATCAAAGAAAATGCGTTGTTTTCTGGTCAGCCAGGCCATGAAACACAACAATAATAATAATTTGTCATCTAGTGTTACTTGTCGGTCTTTGACGCCAAACTTAAATTTTGTTGTTTTGAAACTTCAAGAATTGGAAATTAGTTCGATAAAAGTTAACAATTCAGAAAAAATGAGTTCTACATCATATCATAGATGAAATTATAATATATATTCTTTTACCTGAAAAATGTCTTCACCAGCTAAGAAATATCAACTTTTTCTAATTGATTCTTGAAAGTAGGAAAAGCCTTTTAATACATAATTTTCCTACGTTACGTTAAGTTAAGAAAACTAGGTTTCAAAGTGTGACGGAAAAAGTACACATCTGGATGATTTAGAATTTTAGAATTTTATTCGTTACGAGGAAATTTCGGTGTTTTTAGAGATATTTAAAAAAATCAGGAGGGTGGGTTAGGCTTCACAGCATATAGATATCATCAGGCTTGTTGTGCACCTTTCTATAGGGATCTGCCTAGCTTAATCCGTCAAGCATTCTACAGATTTAAAGTAGCGGCATTGCCATTATGTTGGCCGGAGTGAACTAATACTCACATATCAGCATTTTTAGTGATCGAGCGGAACTATTTCATAAGGTGTGTTCTACACTCTTATATGTTTCATCACTCCAACATACAGTAGTGTCATATTGTTGCACGTTATATAAGTGTTTTCTTATCTAGCAGTGTTTTGTAAAAATTCCTGTGACGAATCATAGTTTTCCTCTGGACATCGCCAGATATCTTCTGTTTGTTTACTACGTTGGGATAGTTTAAAAACTGCTTCGAAAATTCACAATTTTTGATTTCATCTCATCGTATTTTGAAGCTGCTATGGAGGTAATTATTAATAGGATTTGTCATTGCTGATTTAGTCAGTGGTGGGCCTAACTTCAGTATCTTCAGCTCAGCTGCCTGTTTGCTTTGCGAACCAACGATGAAGTTTTCAGTTGCAGCCAAAATGAACGCCTCATGGCATTCCAGTACCGTGTCAGAAAAAATATGTTGGCTATTTATAGTTAGTGGTGTTTGTCAGCTGTCTATATATATTTTCACCATCTTGCTAGCTACATTTCTGTTATCAGTCAGCTCGGTTGGAGTTACACTGACATATTTACACATTGGTCAGCTAATATTCATGGTGGAGATTTAGAATAAACTTCACATTCCTTCCTTTCTTTTATCAATTTATACTAATTTCATTTACCATATCTATTTCTGAGAGCTGTATTGTTCAGGGATCATTGAAGACAAATCTGGCCGTAATAGAGGCCGTATTGTCCAGCATTTCTTTTCACATGCAACATCGTATTGCATGAGATCCTACACTTTGTTCGATTTCGACAGTGTACATCATAGTCGTTGAAACCATCTTCTTGATCAAAAAGGTTAAGAGAGATGGAACTTAGGATTGCCTCCATTGCTCTAGTCGGTGTAGTTCTAAGGATTTCTGTAGTATTAAGACATGTTGTTCCTTGAATCTGGTCTTATTTACGGATTTGATTCCCTTTTGGTCCCCATATGTAATCATTGGCTAATGATAGCTGTATAGATTCACATGGCAACTTTTTCAATGATCCGGCTTAGAAGTGTAGTTTGGCTTTTAGGAATTTGGGGGTAATAAAATATAATAAAACATTTTATTATCTTGTACTTTTCTTTAGGAGGGACCTGTACAGACATAATAAGGGCATATCAGAACCGTAAATATTTATCTAACGACGATTCAAAATGTTAACTTTTTACTAGAATTATGAAACTGTATGGGCTAAGACCACAATCCTTATAAGATGAAATTATACGGTAAGAGATTTTGTCCTAGGGTCTAGCACCACAATAGATGTTTTGGTCAGTCACAGTCAAGTTGTTGTTGGGCTCGACACATTCACATGGTACGTCACAGGCATAAAATTAGTCTAACACCAAATCGTCAGTACTAATGGTACATGGAGAATGACGAATCGGTGGAACACATATCGTGTGCTTGTCAGGCAGTTGAGAGGAACAGCTACTTAATATTTCGTATTAACACTATACCGTTAATCCAACTGGAAAAATTCTTACCAAACATAATTATCAAGTACATTTAAAATATTGGTATGTTTGATGAACTATAAATAGTACTGCTTACTGCCTTTTTAACTCATCCTGATCTAAGGACAAGTCACAAGTATTTATTCTTTCTAAAAGCATAAAAGAAAAGCTACAACAAAAGTTGCTAGCTTTCCAGAAATTGTATTTCCTTCATCAGGACTTCTACAAAAGAGAAAGTAGCCTTCCTTAATTCTATTCTTATAAAACAAAAATAAAGAAGAAAGATCTACCAAAGTGATCATGTATAAAATGCCAGGTTTTGTTCAACAGATATAGTCATTAGCACTTAACACGAAGACCACATAACGTGAAAAGAATGTTTTAAAAGGCAAAATTTATCTAATTAATTAAGAATCTGATTTTTTAACACGTGGACGTCGTCGAAACGTCATTTTGATTAAAGAATGGATTTGACAGTTGAGGTTAAAAGCCCGTTTTAATAGGTAAAGTTCACACTGCCTAAGAACAGGTAATCTGCAAGCGTTCTTGAAAAGTATTATGTTATTAAGCGGAAAAGCAATGAATTTATAATTTAATTTTTATAAAATTTACCCAAAATTAGAGGCATATTTCATGTACAATGTCCTATATCTAAGTCTAAATGTTGTCGACATAATTTTATGTCAAAAATGACTTTACCAGGTCTAAACATGACTCTCAATTTCTCCTGTACGAAACCTTTTGTTATTGAAATAGGGTTGGTTTCCTTCCAGAAAAGAATCTACTTCAGTGTACTGTGTTGATATTTTGACAATAAATAAATACAGGGTGCTCAAAACCTAACATTAAATATTAACATGAAATAATCGTTAAAAGTCAATTTTTTTTAACGTAAAACACATATTTTTTTAATGCTTTTTTATTTAGCACTAAAACAAGGTCAGCTTTATATAAGATTGTATATTCCAAAAATTTTCAGTTTTAGAAATATTGGCTATTTAACATTTTTGCATTGTAAAAATGCTAAACGGATTACCAACATAGAGAAACCATTTATTTTAATAAATATTCAAAATTTCCACCCTGAACTTCCAAATATTTTTCACATCTCCGAGTTAGTTCGTGAAGGGTGGCCGCACTAATTGAATCTAGAGATACACTTTCGAACGCGTTTGTTACCGTTGCCGTTGTCCTCCATCGTTGTTATTGGATTACAATAAATAATGTTTTTTATCATCCACATATAAAATAATAAAACAGTCAAATCAGGAGAACGAGGAGGCCATAGACAAGGTTTATCGATGGCAATCCACTTGTCATAAAATGTTGCATGTAAGAAGTTGGTAACTGATACGGTTCTGTGCGGTGGGACGCCATCATGTTGATAACATGCTCCTCCAGAGGTAAATTGCTTAAATTTTAATTGCTAACTCTTCTAGAATATTTAAATATCTTTCTCCTATAAAAGTTAATACAATTTCCTTCATAAAAATGTAGTTTCATTATTCTATCATTACTTACAGCACAAAATACGTTAAATTGTCAGGTTTCTTGAAAATTCCGCGATCTTACTGCATGAGGATTTGAATCACTCCAAAAATGGGAATTGTGTCTGTTAAAAATGCAATTTTTCGTAAATTTTGCTTCATCAGTACAAATTATGTTGTCCTAAAATCGAGGGTCGTTTTTTATCATCGTTAATATAAATTCGCAAAATTGCACTGTTCTCTGCAAATCAGTATGTCTTGAGGTGTTGAATCAAAGATATTAAATAAGGGTGGAAGTTGTGTTTCAACTTCCCAGAATCGCATTCGACTTTTTCATCATTGAGAATAGGTTTCCCTTTATGTATTTTTGCCTTAACGGTATCAAAATTTTTTGAAATTTTCCAATATTCGTTTAATACTGTTTCGTCACGGATTCTGTTTTTCTGGATATCTGTCAGCAAAGATCTGGTATGTTCTTGATAAATCTTTGTTACCGTCCCCATAGATAGTAAATACATTTAAATAATCTTCATGCATATAATTTAATCGCCTCGGCATGATTTTTATCAGTAATTGTCAAATAGCAAGAAATAGTGACATTTCTGTAGTGCTCTATTTTTTTCTTTCGTCGCCATCATAGTCTACTCATACCAAAGCTTGAAAACCGTATAGTGTTTTTACAATACAAAACTGTTTTTTCAAAAATTACAACTTTTTGGAATAGACAACCTTATTCAAAGCCACCCTCATTTTTAATGCTAAATAAGATAACATTATAAATCGTGGCAGTTCGTCGTCGGACATACTGTATATTCGAAGGTATATATCATAGTCTCATTGTTAATTTCGTTTGTTGGAAGTAGTCGATTATACACATGACATAAAACAATAAAAATTTTAAGCAAGAATAGATTATCATATTATCGCATGTTGTCATCTGTCTACCGGTAAAGCAGTTGGTGTGGATGACAAATAAAATTGAAGATTCACCATGATCATAAAAGTCGAGAAAGTTGTTTATTTTACCGATCCTTTCTTTTACCATTACGTAACTTCAAAAAATAAGAAATATGCCACTCATGAATACACATTAATTAAGATTTTGCAGATCAGGAAACAAACGCGCCTTTTATAAACACTAATATCTATTAAATACTCTTTATGTAGGAGAGAAATTATCATACAGGATGATTCATAGACAATTATAGAGAGAATAGCTCAAGAGGGGAAGTTTTCCTTGAAACTAATATCTGATAAAATGTGATCTTTCTTCCAATAATTTGTATATATTAGTAATTATTTATTTCATTTAGAAATAATTTGGCGCCAACTTCAAAAATTTCAATTTTATATAAAAATTTATAGTTATTTTTCACTTTTTAGCGCACTTTTAGAAGTCGGTTCAATTTTTTTTTATAAAAATTTTATTTTTCGATTTTTAGTTTTGAATTCATTATGATTTCCATAAATTATTTGAACTAAGTATTAATCGAGATTAGTTTACCTCGCAATGACTCCAAGGTGGCAAAAAATTACCCATTTTATCTAAAGTTGTAAATCACCCTAAAATGAACCACCAAAAATTCTATGATTCTTAGAGTTCTCCAAATACCAGTGAAA
Organism: Diaprepes abbreviatus; assembly: GCA_034092305.1. Lineage (NCBI taxonomy): Eukaryota > Metazoa > Arthropoda > Insecta > Coleoptera > Curculionidae > Diaprepes > Diaprepes abbreviatus. Next base: position 6,747,944 of record JASJET010000094.1, on the reverse strand, counting down.
ATGTGCCAAACAAATATTTAGTCTGTCATAGTAAATCCACCATCTTAAATTTCAAATTAATTTTAGATTGATAATATAGACCCCACAATCTTGCAATATCGATATTTAAAGTACTTAAAACATAAATTTCTTAGCTCGATATATATTATATTGCATGTTGAGTTTGTATCGCCCCAAGAACCCCACAATATCAATTTTAGACAAAATCGGAAAACGTAAAATTTTCAGTCAGAGTTGTAAAAAGTTAACTTCATGTTCATCATACAATATCCCAAAAATCCCCTGAAACGATTCAGTCCCACCTTTGAACAAAATCAGAAAATGTAAAATCTTTAGTCCGCTATATTGGATTCGTCATATTGAATCCTGAAAAAATACTTTTAAGTTCATAATTTGCACCCTCAAGAACCATTATATCAGTTTTGGAGAAAATCGAAAAATGTAAAATTTTCAGGATGCGATATTGAATCCGCCAGATTGAGTTCTTCCAATAATATTCTAAATTCGTAATTGGCACTAACAAAAATCCCCCAATACTGATTTTAGACAAAATCGAGAGGTGTGGAATTTTAATTCCGCCATCTTGAATCTGCCATGTTTAATTTTTTTTAAAATAATTTCATATTCGTAATGTTTGATCCCAGAAACTTTTCCATAACAATTTTGAAAAAATCGGACAAAATTAATTTTTTATTCGCCATATTGGATACGCCATATTGAATTTTTTTAAAATAATTTCAGATTCGGTATGTGCGACCCCGAAAACTCCCCCATACCAATTTTGGAGAAAATTGGACAAAATTGATTTTTTCGTCCGCCTTGTTGGATCCGCCATATTGAATTTCTTAAAAATAATTTTAGCTACGTCATGTGCGACCCCAAAAACTTTCCTGAACCAATTTTGGAAAAAATCGGACAAAATCGATTTTTTTGTCCGCCATATTGGATCCGTCATATTGAATTTTTTAAAAATAATTTCAGATTCGTTGTGTACGACCCCAAAAATTCCCCTGTACCAATTTTGGAGAAAATCGGGCAAGATTAATTTTTTTGGTCGCTATATTGTAGCGCCATCTTGGAATTTACTGCACCAATTTCGTCCAAAAAAAATATGGGACCACCGCAGCAACTTTCTAAACATAACGTAAAAAATTTCATTAAAATCGGTGCCTCCGTTCCGGAGTAATCGGTGTTCATACATAAAAAAAACATACATACTCGACCGAGAAGTCGGTTAAAAAATTGAACCAACTTCTGAAAAAAGGATAAAAAGCCAAAAATAAAAATATAAATTTTTATAAGATATTGAAATTTTTGAAGTCGGCGCCAAACTAATGCCTAATAAAATGTTATTCGCTTTCTTACTACAGTTTGTATATATCTCGTGTTTCATTTTGAAATAATTTGCTGCCGACTTCAAAAATTTCAATTTGATATAAAAATTTATATTGTTATTTTTCGCTTTTTAGCACTTATTTAGAAGTCGGTTCAATTTTTTTTATAAAAATCTCATTTTTCGATTTTTAGTTTTGATTTTGTTATGAAATCAATAAATTACCTGAACTAAGTACTAAGTGAGATTATTGTACCTCGCAATGATTTAAAGGTCGAAAAAAGTATCCATTTTATCCAAAGTTATACACAACACTAAAATTAACAATTAAAAATTTTTTGATTCTGAGTAATCCAGTTTTGGATGAAATTGTATCAAACAGATACTTAGTATGCTATAGTAAATCTACTATCTTGAATTTTAAATTAATCTGACACATTATATTTCCTTAAAATAATTTTAAGCCTACTATTTACATTAAATTTCCTTAAAATAATTTTAAACTTACTATTTACATCCTCAAAAACGACCCTGTACCAATTTTGAATAAAATCAAATATGTAAAATTTTTGGTCTGCCATATGGGATTCGTCATATTGAATTTTTTTAAAAATAATTCCAGATTCCCTATGTGCGACCCCGAAAACTCCTCCATGCAAATTTTGGAAAAAATTGTACAAAATTACTTTTCTTGTCTGGCATACGATCAGCGCGTAATTTGGGTTTTACTGCATTAATTTTATTAAAAATTACATGGAACCATCGCAATAATGTACATACATAAAAAATTCATAGCGGTGGGATTGAGAACCTTCTTCTTTTATTTATGTTTATTTTTCTTTAAGGGCGATTTTAATGAACCTCGCGTACCCTACTACAATTTTCATTTTCCACTTTAGGAACCATTACACACACCGGACATTATTTTCTCTGCGAAACTTTACAAATAATTTGCGTCACATTTCTGGACGAACTTGACTGCAAAAAATCCTTAACTCGTTGTATTTTTAAGGAAAGTGAAGAAATAAGAGAATGAACCAAGTAAACACAGGTCGTTGTTATTACGTTTCCGCAGTGTAATAACAAACACTGGAATTTTAATTTTCAATATTGATTCGAAATAACAACAAGCTATATTTACTGGGGAATGAAAATTTCCGAAACGTCGTCTTTCTTTAGTATCATCTGAGTGTTTTAGATTACTATTTGGTGTTGTTCTTTCTATGGAATTTTATAGAGCTTTAAATTTTTGCTGCTTTTCAAGATGGAGAAAACTAAAATGCAAGAGGTTATAAAATATTTTTTTTATTAAGTTTTATTTCCTGCAACACCGAATCACTGCAAAGTAGACAAAAAAAAATTATTTTAAAAATCCGGTGTTAAATCAAATCTTTATCGACTTGGATGAATCTTTGCTTAAATTACTTCTGGAAGTTATTGTTCGTGTGAGTTATTGCAGCTGTGTGGGCAATAGTTACGGAGATTATATTAAAAGCCGAATTACTGAATTTTACCAACTTCTTTCCTCGCAACAACTTTATTTTTTTGGATGTCGTGGTCATTCCTTAGAGTTCGTTTGATCGTGCGATTATCTACTCGGAGTACTAAAGGGGTACATCCACAATAAATTAACGTTATGGCATTCCCGATGGAAGAGATTGGACGAAAGACGATCAACCAGTGGCATTTACTAGATTTAAAATGACAATAAATATTTCTAATTAAACAAAAAAACGTAGTAATAATGTGAGGAAATATGAATATGCTTACAATACCTATAAACTTTTTCCAAAATGTACTGGCGATATTTTTCAGTCTGACATTGAGGTCGGTAGATGGCAGGTGCAATATCCTGCCGACGTACCTTGAAATTTATCTTTCTTATATCAGTTGTTTCCTGCTAATGTTGCTCTCAGTCCGATACAGCTCCACTGACGAGATCATGAGGTGATCGAAACGCGTATGGAAAGAGGACTAAAGCGATATTTGCAGGAAATAAACTGTTTGTATATATATTTTTCATATTCTCTGCCTGAAAAGAGAATTTACATATATAACAAACTATTTAAATACGGCAGAAGATTTCTTTATTTCTGACTAAAATTTTGATTTTTTAAAAATTTCACATTACTCCAATGATTCATAGATGTCGCTCGACTGGCGATATTTTTCAGTCTGATATCGAGGTCGGTAGATGGCAGGTGCAATATCCTGTCGACGCCCCTTGAAATTTATATTTCTCATATCAGTTTCTTTCTGCTAATGTTGCTCTCGGTTCGATACAGCTCCACTGACGAGATCATGAGGTGATCGAAACGCGTGTGGAGAAAGGACCAGAGCGATATTTGCAGGAAGTAAACTGTTTGTAGATATATTTTTCATATTCTCTGCCTGAAAGGGAATTTACATATATAACAAACTATACTGAAAAGTTTGTTTCTTCTAATAAAAATTCGAACAAAGTAGAAGCGAAATTAATTTGGAAAGACCAACAATAATTATGAATTTAATTTATCCAGACTACGACACTAGTAAGAAAACATCTTAGAATAGAAATTTCTATATTGGATAAATAAATTTAAATAAAATGAAATATTTTAAAATTACAGATTTATTGTTGCTATGTAGCTTTTTATTTATGAAACACCCTATATAAACAAGAACATACCAAAAATCTTAATTTGATAGTTCTTTCCGGTAATATCGAACTTTCTCTCGCGGGCTTAAGAATCAAGTTTCAGATAATAAATCATATTGATTATTTCGGTAATAAAATCTAATATATTTACGTCTGTATTGTTCCTAGCAATAACACATTATTAATGAGTGTGCATTTGACCGTAATCTTGAGAATTTATAGACTGTAAAACTTATCGATTTTATTGCCGTTAATTTTAGATTTCCTATTAAATAACTGCTTCCATTCCACAATCTATTAATTCAATTAACATTTTTTTTCGTACGAAGGAATTCCGTTAGATAATTTGAATACATTACATGCATTTTTTTTCGTTTAATAAAAGTCAGACACTCGTTAGTCCTTGGAAATTAGACACAAAAAACCTTTTTTTTAGAAAAAAATGTAATCTGCGATTTTATTATTGTCTTCTTCTTCTTCCTCTTGTTATAGGCTTACAGCCTGTTTTCCAACTCAATCATTCATCTCATTTGATATTGAAATCCAGGACTCTCTCCATCTTTTAAGTGGTCTACCTATTGGTTTTTTGGTTTCCGGTGTTCCATCTCGGGCGATTCTCACTATCCTATTTTGCGCCATTCTTCCTACGTGCTCATTCCAGACTCTTCTGCGCTTCCGTCCCCATCTTACTATATCCTGCATTCCATGTTCCTCGCGTATTGTTGAATTGCGTATGTGATCTCTTAATGTGTATCCCGATATTCTTCTTAGTACTTTCATTTCGGCAGTTCTTAGAATTGATTTTGTTTTTGTGTTGTCAGCTCTCGTCTCTATTGCGTACGTCATTATCGGTCGAATACAGATCTTGTAGATTTTTGTTTTTGCGTCCTTGCTCATGTATGTGTTGTGCCATATTATATCCGCCAGGCTTCCTGAGATTCTATTTGCCTTGTTTACTTGGTTTCTTACTTCTCTTGTTCTGTCTTGGTTTGCGGATATCTCAACTCCTAAGTAATTAAAGGTCATGAGTTGTTCTATTGGTTTGTCATCCACTACTAGTTTGCATCTTAAGGGCACTTTGCTTATTACAATTGACTTAGTTTTATCGATGGATATTTTCATGTTGAATTGCTTGCTTATGTTGTGGAATGCAAATAGAAGTCATTGGAGTCGTCTTCATTTTCCGAGACTATGACGGCGTCATCAGCGTAACATATTATTGTTATTTCCCCGGTATTCATTCTGTACCCTGGTGCCGCTCTTTTGACGTTCTCAATTATTTGGTCAATTACTATGTTAAACAATAATGGACTCAGAGAGTCCCCCTGTCGTATGCCCGACGCTATCGGTACATCCTTAGTTAGGTTGCCGCTTACTGAGATTTGTGTTGTGGTGTTGGAGTTTAGCTGTTCAACTATGTTAATTAAATTGTTTGGGATGCCTTTAATTCGCATTATTTGCGGAATATTATCCAGTCTCACCCTATCAAAGGCTTTAGTGAGATCTATAAAGCACATAAAAGCCGGCTTAGTAAATTCAATAGATTTCTCTGCTATCTGTCTTACGATGAATATGGCATCTACTGTAGATCTGTTTTTGCGGAAACCTTGCTGTTCTTCTGATATTCTGCAATAGTCAGTTATTATACCTTCAAGGATTTTGGTGAATAATTTCATTATTGAATTTAATAAAGTTATTCCTCTATAGTTTTCCGTGATTTTCTTATCACCCTTCTTGAAAATAGGTACTGTTATACTTTTCTTCCAATCTCTTGGTCTTCAATTATTTTGTTAGAGTTTTGTTAGTTCTTCGTGTAATGCATCTCCACCATATTTAATTAGTTCGTTGGGATTATTGTCGGAAATTTGGCTATCGTGTCTTTCGTCGTTTGGAGGCTTACTTCCTTAGTGTATTCGTCATATTCAGATGCATTTTCGGGTGGGTAGTTGTTCTGTTGTGATTGATCTGTATTTTTATATAGTGTTTTAAAGTGTTCTTCCCATTCGTGCTCAGAAATTTTTTGGGATTGTGTATATTCGTTTATATCCTGTTTCCTTCTTCAGATCATGTTTCATACCTTCTTTTGTGCCCCGTACAAGTCATGTTCCATATCTACTGTGAACCTTCGCCAATATTCATTTTTGATTTGTCTTATGTCGGCGTTTACTCTGTTTCTTATTTCTTTGTATCGATTGTGTTCTGTTTCTGACTTGTTATTTCTGTATCGGAGGTAAGCCTGTCGTTTCTCTGCTGCCAATGATTTTACCTCAGGAGTATACCAGTGCTTAGCTGACGGCTTAGAATTTGTGTTGACTTCTCTGTATCCCAATGCTTCCTCGGCCGATTTATTTACATTTCCTCTGATTTTTCCCCAACTTTCTTCAACATCATCTGAATCTTTAATAGAGTTGTCGTTGATCTTTTCTGCAAGTATCTTTTTATACAAGTTCATTATTGGAAAATATATATTTTGACATCCTAACAAACAAGGCTCGATGTTGACATTGGTAACTCTGTAGTAACAAAATGGCGGACCAAAAATTGTCACTTTTTTCGGTGGGTTCATCTCAAAAACTAAACCTTGAATGAAAAAAAGTTTCCAACAAAATTTGTAAATAATTAGATTACCTATCGATTCGGTAGGTGGCGCTACTAGTTTTCGAGATATATTTTTTTGCAAAAAATTACATTTTTCTTTGTTTAAAATGAAACCATATTTATGTACAAACTATTGTCTTAAAATTAACCATATATACAGGTATTATCTATTTAAAAAAGTATGCTAAACCCAGAATCTATGTGATATTTTCTAAGAAAATCGACTTGAAAGATCGACTTTGATTTTTCGCTCTCATAATTTAGATACAGTAACCATTCTTACAGCAAATTGTTGAAGAGGATGAATATTTTTAAGATTTATTTTAAAAAATATTTATTTTTAATTTTGTGCTGAGAAATTGTGAAAGAACCAATTTTTGGATCACAAAAATTGCAATAACTTTTTTCCTAGTAAACTTAAAATTTTTTTAATGATCTTATTAGATTTAGATGCATCATTTGCGATCTCCGAAAAAAAATTTATCGTACGATGAAAAACAATTATTTTTTTTTCAAAAAATCGAAACGTCGCTGCTAACGAATATTAGGGAATTATTGTTAGGGAAAATATTCTTGAACACGCGTACTTTACCTTGAAATTCATTCGTTGTATGAGAGACACCCCCCTAAGAACTGTGGACCACCGAAAGGCGCTACGACGAGATTCAAATCGCGCGGGTACAAGTAGTGAGCGGGTAGCCCTGCTACAGGCACTGCACCCACGCTCGCTCACCGCTCTGCACAGCATCCTCATTTCGGGGCAGATGTTTTTACATACGTAGTGATAGCGAAAGTGGCGATGAAAAAAAATATGATTGTGACAATGATGAAAATGATCAAAGAGATGTTGATATGAGCGATGATAATGACGAAATTATTGCAAAAAAGATAGAATTAAATAATGATTAATGTTTGTCAATTATATTTTTTTATGCATGCAACTTTTTGTAAAAACATTGATTTTAATAAAATAATGAATGATTAATACAACAATATGCGACGTATTATTATGAAAAAATATTATGAAAACCATATTTGCTCCGAAATGACGTCACTGCGACGCAAAGCGATAAATGCATGCAGCTCCTTCGCCTGTAGTGCGGCAACAGGCTCGCTATTTGTACCCGTGATCTCGGATAGATTCTAAGTGCCTTTTGGTGGTCCACAGATCTTAGAGTATTTAACAACATCTCCTAATATTTATTAGCCGCGACGTTTCGAATTTAAACAAGTTGTTTTTCATCGTACGATAATTCTTTTTTTCAGAGATCGAAAATGATGCATATAAATCTAATGAAAACTTTAAATACATTTTAGGTTCACTAGAGAAAAAGTTATTGCAATTTTTGTGGTCCAAATATTGTTTCTTTTTTCAAAATTTCTCATTCCAGAATTAAAAGTATATTTTTTAAATAGATCTTAAAAGTATACGTCATGTTTAACAATTTGCTGTAAGAATGGTAGATGTATCTTAATTAGGAGAGCAGAAAATCTATCTCAAACTTCCAGCTTTGAAGTTATTTTTTTTTCAGAAAAAGATTAATCTCACACATTCTGGATTTAGCATACTTTTTTAAATATAGAATATCTGTATCTACAGAGACTTTCGAGAAAATTGTTTTTAAATAAATATGGTTTCATTTTAAATAAAGAAAAATGTAATTTTTAAAATTTATATTTCGATAACTAGTGACGCTACCTAAAATTTTATATATACGAATAGGTAATTCAATTATCTACAACTTTTGTTTGAAATTTTTCTGATACAACCTTTAATTGTCGAGGTAAACTGGAAGAACCGAAAAAAGAGACCATTTTTGATGCGAAATTTTGTTAGCACAGGGTTGCCAAGATATGTTATTTACGATGCCGAAATATAATTTCCATGGAGTACTATTGTACTAATCTTATAAGGTCCTCTGAGTAAAAAATTATTTTAATACGGAAAAGCAGATGACAAGAAACTAATTTTTTTCGTATTATTTAATTACTGCAAAGGCTTGAATTCTTTCATTATGAAAATACGAGAAGCACTTAAAGAATTTTCTTCATAAAAATTAAAGAACTTTCTATGTTCACCACTTTTACTTGCCTGGGACATCCTTATAGGTCTTTAAAATTGCTTTACCAAATTTCTTAACGAACAGAAGTAGATGAACCCAAGTCTGAACTATGTTACTAAGTAGTCGTCTTTATTTTTTGTTGAATATCATGACGTTTCGGCTAGTAGTTATCTCTAGCCATTTTCAAGTGAAACTAAATAAATTCCTCAGCTTCAGTACTATTTATACTAAAAGTAAATGCAGTGGATTGTGACTGAGATGGGTACAGTCTTGCATGTTACACCAAAGTCCCATTTATGCTGTATTTAGTTTTAATTTACAATTATTAAGAAGTGCTTTCCACACCTCTCTTATATCTAGAGATGGTTTACTAAAAGAACTCTGGTTCTGATGTATAACCGCGGCTTCTTTGAATTTTCGTTTTCTCCAATGTTGTTCTCTGTGAAGAATTTTAGCTTCAGGCAATTTTATGTGGTGTTCATGAGTTCAGGCATGGTTGGCGGCACCACATTTTTCTGTTTCTCTTCGAGATTTTTGATGTTCTTTGATGTTTCGCCAATGTAGGAGTTGCTACATTCACATGGTATCTGATACACCCAGTTCTTCATGTCCCTTTGAGTTGTTGGTTTGACCCTAGTAAGCCGACTTCGCGGAGAATTACTTGAATTGAAAACAACGTTAATTTTATATTGTTTTTTCTATTCTTCTAACTTTTTCCGAAATGCTTTTAACATAGGGGACATTCAATATTGGTTTTCCTTCTTCGTTTGTTGTTGATATGACGAAAGAATCAAAGAACATCAAAAATGCACATCTTGAGGAGAAACAGGAAAATCTGGTGCCGCCAAGCATGCCTGGACTCATAGACACCACATAAAATGATCTGAAGCTAAAATTCTACACAGAGAACAACATTAGAGAAATCGAATATTCAAAGAAGCGGCGGTTATACATCAGAACCAGAGTGGCTTTAGTAAACAATCTTTAGACACAAGAGAGGTGTGGAAACTACTTCTTAATAATTGTAAAATTAAAACTAAATAAATAGGACTTTGTCGTAGCTTGTAAAACTGCACCCATATCAGTCACACTCCATTGCATTTACTCTTAGTATAAATAGTACTGTAGCTTAGAAATTTATTTAGTTTCACTTGAAAACGGCTAGAGATTACTACTAGTCAAAACGTCGTGATATTAAACAAAAATAAAGACACTGGAAGTCCAACATATATCTACTAATTCACAGAAAACATCGTTGTCTATGACCTTCAAACAAATACGATGTCTGGTTCAACTGAAGATGGTTTGAACTTTGGCTACTTGGTAGCCACGAAGGAAGTCATTCTTGTGACACAATCAGGATATTTTTAATCAATTAATAATGATTGCAAATATTTTACGATTCTCTTGTCTAGCTGTAAGAGGAATATGTTGTATAAATTAGCAAAAAGAACCAGTTTTAATAAGCATATATTCTTCTCCCAAAAATAACATATTACGTAAACATTTTCAAGAAATATCATTTCAATAAAGATTTTTTTAGGTTTCTTTTTTTTTCTTTGTATTTTTTTCCCCGTTTACGAATATCTACTTATATTTATCTCTCATTTTTAAACTAGAATTATCTTGAAATTATTCGCGAATACGAAAAAATTTTCAAAAATAATTAAAAGAAATTATAAGTAAAAATATGTTCTAAGGTCTTTATCCAATAATTTATTAAATTAACTAATTTTCCTATAATTTTTAATTTGTACTAAATTATTTGAAAAATTTCTGGTCTGCAGATGAAACATGATTGAAAATACGTTTATTTTTCGGTATAATCTCCCTTGATTTCAATATATTTTTTCCAACGACTCTCCAATTCACATATTTTACCATGAAGTGATTTTCCGGAAGACCTTCAAAATACTCTTCTATGACTGCAATAACTTCTTCATTTGAAGAAAAACGCTTTCCTCGCAGAAATCTCTTGAGATATGTGAACAGATGAAAGTCAAAAGGAACACAGTCGGGTGAATAGGGTGGCTGTTTAAGTAATCCGCACTGCAATTCAGTACGTTTCTGTGAGTAGCAACATTGTCCCGATGAAAAATTATTTTTTTAATAGAGAATGAGAGCTTTCACAGCGTTAGTCAAGTTGAAAATCATGGTTTTTGGGTTTTAATCGTGTCAAATTTTTTAGAAAGGATTGGATGGTTTCACATTTTAAATTCCTATCTACAACTGTATTCCATGCAAAAATGAAGCTTTTAGAAAGATATATAATATATTTTTTAAGCTTTTAATTCTTTCCAGACTTGGTTTATTTACTGATCCAGGTGAACATGAATTTCCAATTTTTTCATTTTTAATAAAAAAACTAAATACGTTTATCTCAAACAGCTGTAGAATAAAACTACTAGACAAATCGGCTCGAAATCTCATATGTGTTTATAAAATGGATGGAACATTCCAGCAACATCATATGTTTTCTGATATCAACGCCATCTATGGGGCAATCTAGAAACGTTTCAAATCACCTAGTATACACCGGTACATAAGATAGAAGGGTTGTAAAATATAAATACAAATTCTTTGCGAATGATAAAACAAACAGATAAAGAAAATATTTGCTTATTCCCCAAATTGAAAATTATAGAGCAGATATATTATCTAATACTTTGTGGTAATATGATTTTTGCAGAATTAGATTTTAATTTATTAATATCAAGCTTTCTTTTTTCTACTAGTAATTTCCTATAATTTTGGATATTTTGGAACCACTAATTAAAACAATAAGAATAAATTTCTTATAATATAGGAAATAAGAGATTATTTTTTATTGTGAAATTGACCGTATTCTAGAGAATTTATAGACTGTAAAATTTATCGATTTATTGCTATGAATTTTAGATTTGTTATTAAATAACTGCTTTCATACCGCATTTTTTTCTATGTAATTAAAATTTTTTTCTATGAAAGAATTCCGTTAAACAATTTAAATAATTAACGTATTGTTTGTGTCTAAGTTATTTAATATAATTGTATTGTTAATTATAAAAAACTAAATCAAATTTTTTTTTATCATGTATCAAAGCTAGACATATTTTAAATGGGTATAATGAATTCATAGATTTTACGGTTGAAATACAACTTAGACATGTTTGATTAGCACTTCTTTTCTTTTTATTAAAATATTTATTTTGAACCAACTACTTTAACGTAAACATCACCACACCTGCACAGGTTCACGTAATAGTATAAGAATAATGATTTAATTATGTCAATAAGTCAGTAGGGTCCGGCTTCAGATGCATTCAACGCTTCGTAGTCTATATGGATCTACAACTCAAAATATGTCATAAAATACGTTTATGGAGAAAATTATGTATATATATATATATATATATATATATATATATATATATATATATATATATGGGACAATCCGCGTTCAGAGCTGTGACCAAAATTAGAAGAAACCAAAAAAAAAAGCGACCAAGGGCTCATCTTTAAGCTTAAAGCGTCTACGCTTCTAAAAAGCTGGTGTGGTAGGTTGACAAAATCCAAGATGGCGGATCCAATATGACGGTTAAAAATCCAATTTGGTATCTCAATTTTTGAAAATAGGGATTGTTGTCACGTTCAATATGGCAGTTGTAAGATGGCTGATCCAATATAGCGGACGTATTTTTTGATAATCAACAGATTTGCACCAAATTTGGTATACGGGCGTTTTGGGAGTCGCTTACTACGAATCCGAAGTTAGGTTTGCCAACTTAAAGATGGCGGAACAAAGACGGTGGACGCCATTTTTGAAAATATAAAATTTATCATATACGGGGGTTTTTGGGGTAGCTAATTACGAATCTGAGGTCAAATTTTCAAAATTCAAGATGGTGGACCTAATATGGCGGAAACTCAATGACTCAGTTCTCTACATTAGGTCTGCAATCTTGGATTTCGAAAATCGAACTTCCTATTTGTAATTATTAATCCCGAAAACCCTTTTATATCAAATTTGGTGCAAATCGGTTGATTTTCAAATAATACATCCGTTATATTGAATGTGAAATCTTAAATTGTTCAAAAATGACCTCGGATTCGTGATCAGAGACCTCAAAAACCCCCGAATTGGATGCAAATCGGTTGATTTTCAAAAATTCGGCCACCATATTGAATTTTTAACCATTATATTGGATCCATCATGTTGGATTTGGTCAAACTAACACACCAGCTTTTTAGGGGCGTCCATCAGCTACAATTTGGGCCAAAAACGACCCGAGTGGTTACGAATTTTTATTTTTACAAGTTTTTTTGCTAGACACTCGAGTTTTCTCCAATTTCCAGCCGCCATATTTAAGCCACCATATTAGGTTTTTTAAAGGCGCACGCGACATTCTATAGTAGACGCTCTAAGCTTTAAAATGAGTCCTTGGTAAATTTTTTTGGTTGCTTTTAATTTTGGTCGTAGTTATTATCCGGTATATATATATATATATATATATATATATATATATGAAGTAGATTGACATCAGTAAATGCAAACTTCGTTCCAATCATATCCTTTCCGTGTTAGAGGTTGCACAGTTTGAATGAATTGCGATAAAACACAATCCATCCCATTCCATCGAGATGATGGCCCACCTGTACCACCATACCGAGAAGAAACTCAAAACTTACCCTCCCTGCCACAGTGAAACGGCAGAGGTACATGTTTCGTCTCTCATTAGACTCATGTACCTCTGACGTATCACTATAGCGGAGGGAGTAAGTTTTTTGACTTTCTTCTCGGTGTGGTGGTACAGGTAGGCCACCATCTCGGTGATGGTGGAACAGGATGAAGTGTGTTTTTTAGCAATTCATTCAAACTGTGCATCCTCTAACATGGAAAGGCTATGATGGTGCGAAGTTTGCATTCACTGTACGCATTTTACTTCATTCACACACGGAGTTGCATATAGTTGTATGTTTGCTGAATGTGATTTCAGCACTACAACAGCATAATGTGGATATAACCACTGCTATTGCATCTCACACGGAGGAATCCGTGAAAGCCGCATAAACATATATATATATATATATATATATATATATATATATATATATATATATATATATATATATATAACTCCAGTACATTTCGATTCTTTCAATCTTTTCAATTGTGTGTATCCGAGGCTTCTACAAAAATTTATATTTTTAATGTTATTATGTATTGAATTACAGGTTAAAAACACGGATTTTAATTTTTAGTACAGATTAATTACAACACATTATATTTATATCTTAAATTCTAAAGGTATTTTTAAAAGTCCCACTGGGAGAGTGGACAATACATCTTTAAATCTATAACTGCGTTTACTTGACTGAAATGTAAAAATCAGATGGTGTATATTATGTGTGGTTTAAGTGACATAAAGTGTTTGGATCTTTTAATTAAAGGAATATAGAGTATATTTCTGGAAAAATTATCATGATCCAATTTAGAAGAATTGGTAACGGAGAACTATTTTTATTTAATGTTTTGTAGATTTTCGAATTTCCATTATGTTAGTTTATTTGAATATGTTGAAGTACATTTGATTTAGTTAATTAAAGTTTGTTTTATCGTTTACGGCATTTGGATAATTTTTATTCAATTATTTCGCAAAATTCTCGTTTCTCTGTGTGGGTTTCATATTTGAAAGATTTTCGTTTTTTTATAATCAAAGGTGTTTGTGTTTCATTTCATATTTTTTTAGGGCTGTACTATTTTTTTGGGTCCCAATCTACCTTCTAAAATTAAAAAACGCCATCAATACTAGCTCTCGGTCAAAAAAAAATTGTAGAATATTAAAGTACTTAGTTTTGATATCTTATTGTGTGAAGCTTTTCCTGTAGGAGAAGGAACAAGTTCCGCTCCTTTCAAGAAGGAACCTTTGATCGAAGTTTGATCACTAAAAGCAAATATTTTCTAGAATGAATAATTCCTGTATTTTTCCTTGTAAACGCATGCTACGGTCCTGTGATTCAATAAAAAATTGCAAGCCTTGGCTTTCTATTAGCCATAATATTGTAACGGTAAAGAAAATTATCGGGTGACATTAGTAGAGTAAATAAATACTAGTTATAGAAATTTTGCAGCTGAAGTAATCATTACAGCATTTCTTAGATAATTTGCAAAGATAGTTAATATTATAAATATGCATCTTAACGGGAACTTTACTAAGTACAGAGTAATATCTTATACGTGTAGGTTTTGCAGTTAGGATTTTAGCAATGCTAACATAATTTTCACACTTCTTCTTCTTCAGGTGCCATCTCCTATGGTTGGATATCATCATTGTCACTCTCACTCTATTTGCCGCTACTCGAAAAAGTTCTACTGAGCTACAATTGAAGCACTATCTCAAATTTCTCAACCATGAAATTCTTCTTCTTCCGATATTTCTTCTTCCTTCTATTTTACCCTGCATGATCAATCTAAGCAACTCGTATCGCTGGCTTCTCATTATATGTCCAAGATATTGCAGTTTCTTTATTTTTATGTTATTAATTATTTCATAATTTTTGTCCATCGCTAGCAATACTTCTACGTTTGTTTTTCTCTCCATCCAAGATATTCTCAACATCCTTCTGTAACACCACATTTCAAACGCTTGCAGTTTATTTATGTGTTCTTGTTTTAGTGTCGAGCCTTCCAACCCATACTGCAGCACTGAAAATACATAACATCTTAGAATTCTCATTCTTAGTTCTAGAGTGATGTATCTGCTGCACAGTATCGTTTTCACTTTTACAAATGCACTTCTTGCCATTTCTATTCTCGTTCTTATTTCTGTTGTTTGTTCATTATTTGCCGTTATCCATGTGCCCAAGTATTTGTATTTTTGCACTTTTTCTAAATTCACACCTCGTCATTTTATGCTTGTTTGCATGTTTCGTTTTTTAGTTATTACCATATATTTAGTCTGTTTGATGTTCATTTTTAATCCGCGTTGCTCGCAAACGTTATTTATTTCGCTCACTAGTTTTTGGAGTTTTTCAGCGGAGCTAGCTATGATAACAGTGTCACCTGCAAATCTTATGTTGTTTACAGCTCTTCCGTTTATTATTATTCCCTTACTTTTCGTTAACAGTGCTTCTTCGAAAATCGATTCATTGTACAGGGTGAGTCAACGATTGGATGAAGTAGGTTTGTGCCTTTTCGGTGAAATTAACAAAGAAACTATATTTATTGTTTGATACAGTTTATTTTTACGCAGATTTTAAAAATATTTAGGACTCTACAGGGTGAGCCAAAAAACTAGGACAGCATAAATATGTATTTTTTTAAATAGAACACCCTATATACGAATCGTATTTTCGATTTAGCTTATAATTTTAAATCTTTTTTATTAAGGGTTTACTATAACAAATCTTTATAGTTTCTGAGATAATTAAGTTTAAAGAAAAATAGTCACATTTTCAAGCATCAATTCAATCCTAAATAACGTTTTCAATTTTGTGACAAATATATTCAAATTTAGAATTTAGCAAGGCCAAGGACAAGTTAACATAATTTTTACCTAATATTTGCAATAAAAGCTACAGGGTGTTGAACACATCGGCTCAAATTTGAACAAGTTTAAATGAATAAATATCTTTTTTTTAAATGGTACACCCTATATATTTTCATGTTATTTAACAGAGTAATAAAAACCCTAAAAGTTTTGTTCAATATATCCTATACCTATTTATAATAGTTTTTGAGATATTTCAGTTTTTCTTATTTTCCATACTTTTTTACAGAAATAGTCTTCATTATCATAGTAGCCATGGCAAAAACAATGTAAAAGAACATTTTTCTGTGTGTCAAATTTATAACCGCAATCGCTTCTTTTGGTTTTTATGTAGTGTAGTTTGGTTTTTTTTGCATTCATCTTATATTGTAAAATGAATTTTCCAAAGAATGAGTTAATAGATATGATTTATACTATAGGAGAGGCTCAAAAAAATTGCCTTCTTGCTCAAAGAATTTACAAAATGAAGTATCCTGATCGACGCCAGCCTAATACCCATAATTTTCAAAACTTAATGCAAAGATTTGATTCTTCTGGTACTGTTGATTATCCAAAACGTAAAGTGGTCAACAAACCAGTAACTAATGAAGAAAAAGAACTACAAGTATTGTTAAATGTTCAGGAAAATCCTTATATTGGTAGCCGTCAGTTAGCAGCATTATGTGAAACATCACAATCCACCGGTAATCGTACTACCAAGAAGTATAGGTATCATCCATATCACATGGAATTACACCAAGAATTGCATGGACAGGATTGTGAAAGTCGTGTAAACTTTTGTCGTACAATAAATGCGGAGATTCAATTAAATCCAAATTTATTATGCAAGGTAATGTTTAGTGATGAAGCTACTTTTAGAAGTAACGGTGCCGTAAATAGACGCAACATGCATTATTATGCCACAGAAAACCCATTTTGGATTAGAGAGGTGCAACATCAAAACCACTGGTCATTAAATGTTTGGTGTGGTATTTATCATAATCGAATTATTGGACCCCACTTTTTTAATGAACCACTAAATGGCCATAATTACCTGAACTTTCTACAAGAAGAACTACCCCAACTGCTTCAAGGTCTCGATAGGGATGAGCTCGACAGTATGTGGTTCCAGCACGATGGTGCGCCTCCGCATTACCATCGTGAAGTTCGTGCGTTTTTGGACCAACGATATCCGCAAAAATGGATTGGACGTGGGGGTTTCATTGAGTGGCCACCAAGGTCTTGCGACATCACCCCATTAGATTTCTTCCTATGGGGTTATATTAAAAATAAGGTGTATGTTAATCCACCAACAACAGTGGAAGATATGCGAAACAGGATTAGGGATACCTGTAGAACAATAACGCCACTAATTTTGTCCAGGGTCCGAGAAAATCTGCAAAAAAGACTAAATTTGTGCATTGCACAAGAGGGTCATTTATTCGAACACTTATTAAAAAGAAACAATTAATCTCAGTATTTAATAGGTAATTTTTTTGTTTCAATTTAGTATAAAAGTAAATATGTATTTGCCTTGTCGTTATTGTTGTGTTAATTTTTTCACATTATGTTTAATTAAACTATTGCCGTTGTAATATAACGAATAATGTATTTCATCATATTTAACCACATTCTGTTTGTTTCTGTAGTTTCTTTTTATTATTTTACATGGCTACTATGATAATGAAGACTATTTCTGTAAAAAAGTATGGAAAATAAGAAAAACTGAAATATCTCAAAAACTATTATAAATAGGTATAGGATATATTGAACAAAACTTTTAGGGTTTTTATTACTCTATTAAATAACATGAAAATATACAGGGTGTACCATTTAAAAAAAGAAGATATTTATTCATTTAAACTTGTTCAAATTTGAGCCGATGTGTTCAACACCCTGTAGCTTTTATTGCAAATATTAGGTAAAAATTATGTTAACTTGTCCTTGGCCTTGCTAAATTCCAAATTTGAATATATTTGTCACAAAATTGAAAACGTGATTTAGGATTGAATTGATGCTTGAAAATGTGATTTTTTTTCTTTAAACTTAATTATCTCAGAAACTATAAAGTTTTGTGATAGTAAACCCTTAATAAAAAAGATTTAAAATTATAAGCTAAATCGAAAATACTATTCATATATAGGGTGTTCTATTTAAAAAATACAACTTTATGCTGTCCTAGTTTTTGGGCTCACCCTGTAGAGTCCTAAATATTTTTAAAATCTGCGTAAAAATAAACGGTATCAAACAATAAATATGGTTTCTTTGTTAATTTCACCGAAAAAGCACAAACCTACTTCATCCAATCGTTGACTCACCCTGTACACATTGAATAGTAGGGGTGACAAAATTCATCCTTGTCTCACTCCTCTTCCTATTTCAATTTCCGGACTTGTTTCGTTATCTACTATTATTTGTGCGCATTGATTCCAATATAGAATAGTTATTATTCTTAAATCTTTGCTGTCTATGTTTTTTCTTCTTAGAATCTCGACTGGTTTTCATATCTAATTTTATCAAAAGCCTTCTCCAATCCAAACTGACTATCATCTATCTCCTTTTCAAGTTCTTTATAAACGCGTCCATCTATTACTTTTAAAAACACCTTGAGTATATGGCTTATCAAAGATATTGTTCTATATTCGCTGCAGTCTTTTGCATTTTTGTTTTTTGGAATAGCGCAAAAGGTGGAGAGTAACCATTCTCTGGGTATCTTCCCCGTTTTATATACTGTGTTGAACAGATCTAACAATATATCCATGGTATCATCATTCACGCATTTTAAGATTTCTACTGGGATTTGATCTGGACCTAGTGCTTTTCCATTTTTGCTGTTTCTTATAGCTGCTTTTTTTTTCATCTTTCAGTATCGTTAAAGCCTCATTATCTTTTACTTCAATCCAAACTCCATCTGCTCTACTCTATGGTCATTAAACAGGTCTTTGATGTATTCTGTCCATTTTTTAAGTTTCTCTTGGGTGTCTAAGATTAGCTTGCCTTTTGCATTCTTAAGCAGTGTCGGTTTTCTCTTTCTGTTACGCTTTTTTATCTTTTTGTGCATATTAAAACTATCATGTGTTGTCTAATACTCTTCTATTTCTTCACATTCCTCTTGCAGCCATTTATTTTTCGCTAGTCTAATCTTGTATTTGATTTGCTTATTTATTTCTTTATACTTTTGCGTATCTCTGTTTTTGAATTGTCGTCTCTCATTTTTCACACAAAAATAGGTTATTTACGTTGTTTATGACTTGGATTTGTGAGTCAGTATCGATTCTTCATGTTCAAATTTTATTAAAATATACTATATACTCAAAAGCTATAGATTGACATCCTGTATTTCTTCATTGTCTTTGTGTTACCAGTTGTCTCTTCTCTAGCATGTCTAGAGAGTTTTGTAAGCTATTTTATTCTGTTTAGTAAAATAAAGAAAGAAATACATAGCTTTCAAAAGAAGTTATTAATGCTGGCATACAAGGCAATGTGGATGGATCATATTTCTAAAAAATCTCATTACATTTTGCAGGCGAGGAACAAAATTACTAAGAATAACAAATAAAGATGTTAGATTAAACACAATAAATTACCTATCATTTTTTAAAATAATAGAAATAGGAAACAATAATAGGACCTCTTGTAAATACTCCTTTAAAGCAAAAAATAAACCAGTTTTTTGAATGAAATAAATCTAGATAATCTATTCGAAACGTATTTCTATTACGTAAAAAAATAGAAAAAGTTAATCCGTAGGTAGCTATTCTGTTCCTCATGCCGGAATACTTTTTAATTCAATTAATATTGCAAAATTAGTATCTGTAATATCCATTATTTATATTTAATGGTTAACAAGACTTTCATATCCGCGCTTATAAAAAATATCTCGATAACGGTTGATGTTTGTGTTTGTTAATGTGGGAAAATCAGATCCTATTTTTTTTTGTTCGCTATCTTCTTGTATGGGTATTACGAATATCAATTGAACTTCTGATTAATAATTATATATAATTTACCTTTAAATTATAGTAAGTTGCATGTTTGACAACACCTCTTATTAAAAGTTTGGGAAATTCACTTCAATTAATTAAAGGAAAAGTAAAGCCTTTTCAGAAATCGTTATTGTATTATTGTTTTTTGAGTTTCATATCTTAAAAGGAAATTTTGTAGAGTCAGTCACTCATTCGTTCTGTCTGTCTGGTCTGTATAAAATTATTGAGCCGAAACTTAAAATACACTGCTAAAAACAAACTTAAATTTAATGCCAATTTAATGTGTTGTATACATTAAATTTAATGATTATGTACTTTAAATGATGAATAATTTACATTTACTTTGAATTTAAGGCGAATTCATTGAAATATCAGTTCGTTTTACATTAAATTTGATTAAATGATATCTTAAATTTTAATAAAGCCACTAAAAAGATATTTCAACTTTTTGTACATTAAAATTAATTCACATGTACCTTAACATTAAAGGAATTTACATTAATATAAACTTTTTATTTAGTATAATATGAATTACTTAAAGGACTCAGTTTTCTTATGATGAGGTGTTCATGTGTGCCGGTACTCACGGAAATCAATGAGTTCGAAACCGATGTACAGATGACGGTTCACTACCTATGGGAAAAATTTCCACCTTTTCCTGGTAGCAGAATTTTTTGACCTCATATTAAAATTGATAAGCATGTAAAAACATATTTTAAATTCAATGAACACTGGTTGTATATTTAATGTACATAATCACCTTAAAATGTAATGATCAAACTTTAAATTTAATGTATTATTACGTTAAATTTAATGGAGTACATTAATTTAGATTAATGTAAAAATTATTAAATTTAATGCATTAGTTAATTGAAATTGAGAAATGGTTTATGAAATTTGCTTCTAGCACATTTGCTTTAAATTTAATGCATTTTTACAGTGTAGTAATAATGCTTGCTAATCAACATTCTAATAAACATAACTTGGTTTTTTTATTCTCTTATTTTTCGTAATAAGAATTGCTAACAATTCCTTTTATATTTCCGAAATTGGCAACACTGGTGTTGCTGGGTGCCACATGACATAACCATTCTACATTCTGATATTATAGGTGGTATACGTACTCAGAAAGTTTTGATATACGGACGTTACTTATGTTGTTTACGGTAACTTCAAAATTTCAACTCAGTTAAAAAAATGGAATTAACCAGTGACATTTTCTGTGAGTATCTTTCACAACTTTCGATGTTTTACCTGCATCGATGAGTCTAATTACCTATATAAGGAGGAAATACTTACAAATACACAATCGTTGGTTTAGTGAATCCAATCGCGGTCGTCGTTCGCTCACGGACGAGTAGCGTGAAGGTAACTTAAAATAGGTTGTAGTGCAAGAAACATGGCAATATGCTAGGATCCATTCCAAAATTCTGGTTGTTTTACACTATAGAAATAGACTAGTTGTGATGACAGGATCTAAAAATTAGCAGTTCAGATTCCACAACTGTTAAAAAGGGTTGAATCGACTCAAGACAATCTGAAAAGGGCAAACGAATGCCTGCGAAGTGACTTGGAATGTACGGGAGTACGAAAAATGCCAGTGCATTAAGAAAATACTTTTAGATTCCTTAAATAAACAAATTATTTAGTATCAAGCGAGCATAAATGCCTAATAAACACGTTACCAATGAACGCTGCTAAAAAAGCTAATTTATTAAGTACCAAATGATATAGGAAATATTTATTCTTATTAGAGATTGGCTTTGGATCTCATGTTGTACGGCGGTCTTATTTTCGACACTTTTAGGGGGTATTGGAGTTATTTTCCAAGATAGTGTTGCGGTTTTGATTTTAGTTTCCTACTTTTTGACGAAACCAAAGATTCCGGTGTTGAATTTGTCATGGCTCTCTTAATTTTTAATCTACAGGGTGATTTTGAAAATCTTCGTTTTTTATGCACATCTCGTATTTCTGTTATGCATTAATTGATCAAAAAGGTAAAAACCGATTTTTATAGAGTTTTTTAGGTTCAGGTCAATGGCATAGTCAGTATTTTTTCTAAAAAGTTTAGTTTTTTAGATAATAACCAAATTTATGATTTTTTTTAAATAGGACACCATGTATATTATTTTAGATATGGGTTAAGTATAATTTAGGCTCTTCAGAAATATGTAATGTGTTTATTTTATTTTGAAAAACAAGTTCAGAATTCGATATTTTCAATAATTTATTTTATTTGTGACAATTGGCCATGGTCAATTTATAAGAAACAAAAGGTAGCTGTCCAAAACTTCACAGTTTTGTCAGATTGTTATTAGTTATGAAATATCTTTGTGCCATGGGTGTTTTTTAATTTACTTTTTATTTATTTTGCATTTACAATGACCGATAATTATGAAAAGTATGATACATTAGTATGTTTTATACAAAGCAATGAAAGTCTCCAAGGAGCTTCTGAATTATATTTCAATAGTGAATGCATTTAAAGAGTTATCATTAAGATAACTTCTCATATCTGGTAATCATTATTGTTCATGTTTAGTATTCAAAAAGAAGGCAACCCTTTTAAGACATATATGCTAGTTTAAAAGAAATTGGTGTAGCAAAAACTGACGCTGAAAGAATTTTGAAAAAGTATAAATATCATCCATATAAATTTAAATTAGTGCAACATTTACACCACGGAGATGATGAACGTCTAGTAACGTTTTGTCAATGGTATTTAGAATAAATCCTCACCAACGAATCTTTTGGCAGATTTGTCATCTGGTTTGACGATTGTTATTTTTCAAGTGCGAGAATTTTTAATCATCATAAAAAGAGGCACTGGTCTTCAGAAACTCGTCATTTAATTTTCGAAAGGGCACAACAAAGGCGATTCGAGTTTGGTATCTCGTGTTTTATTTTGGGCTGACGCATAACCTACAGGATGTATGAAGGGAATTTCACAGCATATAGGTACCCAGAAATCCTTGAGGAAATTATTTCAGAATTGCTAGAAATATTTTATTGGTCCATTTCAGTTCCATTTATCTTCAACAAGATGGTGCTTCAAGCCACAAATCTGGGCTATTAAGGTCATTTCTAGACAACAGCTCTCCTCAAAGATGAACAGGTATCAATGGGCCAGTGAGCGGGCCCCCACAATTTCCCATTCTTTATGTTTTGAATTTTTTTTGTGATGATTCTTTTAAATGCAGAATAACAAAATTGTGCCGATATTGCATTCGAGAAAACGGCCGTCATTTTGAAAACCATCTTCAAAAAAACTCTTGGCTGTTTTTAGTTTCAGTGTTTCTTTTTGTTTCTATTTACCTTTCACCAAAATTATTGTGGTAAACGAAAAAATTGGATAGACACAGACCATTGTTCTTCCTTCTCTACAAAATGGTGTCACCGATTTATTTTTTCCATTTAATAGTTTTCGAGATGTAAGATTACTTGAGAGATCCTATAGAGTGCTATCGATGTGCTTAAAAGATCAACATTTGCATATCTGGTCACTTAAAAATTGAATATTTTTACAAAAATAAAGTGCCACATTCTTTCAATAAAGTGTACTGGAGAAACTGATCAATATCTATTAAAACTAAAAAAACACGAAATGTATTTTAATTTCATTTAGCCAAGTTATTCCTCTCCGAATTTTTTTCAGCGACGCAAATTATGTGTGAAAAAGTTTAATCAAATATACAATTTTTTTAATAATTATATGTCAGTTTTCATTTTATATAAATAATTGTCAACCACATGGTTCATCCGTCTAACTGCCCTATTTTATATCTTAGCGATTTTCTCTTTACTTGATACTGAATATTTTAGTGTCATGAATTACGTTTAATATTTATTGCCAAAGTACCGACAAAGAAATGTGAACCACACTTGTAAGAGAGTAGGTACCTGTGCGCAAAAACGGTAATATGTCTATGTTTATTAAAACGGGCGTACGCCAAACCGCGCCTTGATATTCTATATGTTGGTGTCGACCACGTTTTATGTCACTTGTTTGCGAGGTATTTTTAATATTATGTGGGTTTAATCGGCAAAAAGATCTTATTTATAGGTCTTTTTTTTATTTACCGTTTGTACGTCCTCGGACATAAACGATTTACTAAAATGTTTAACTTTTAAACCACATGCCATAGAAGCTGCACACACCTTCTTGACTAAAAAGTGGTTTTAAGACTTGCATTGTCTTTATTTTTGTTTGTTTGTGCGACGTTTCGATTAGGTTCTCTAATCGTTATCAAGTATGAACTGAATGCATTTTCTTCAGGCTACGTGCTTATGTAGCCACTGAAGCGGGAATTTTCTCTTCACTTTACACACTTCAATGATTTGATGTTATAAAGTAGTCGTTGCTGAATATTAGATATCTCAACACTGGATTGACCTGGTATACGTGTAATTTAAAATAAAATAGACTGAATCTAAGCGGACTTAAAATTTGTCAATCAACGTTATTCTCATGTTAAAAAATGAGTGGAACTCTAAAATAATGGAAACATGGTTCGAAAAATGATGACAGCACTGTTATGTCCTAATTTGGGACTCGTCAGACTATTGCATTCGATACAAACCATCACCTCGCCTTTGCATCCTATAAGCTGAATTTACAATTAAAAAACCGCAAACAGAACGACAAAAGCGACATCTCGATGGTTTACTCAATAACACAAGAAACAACACAGAACAGTAAATGCAAGCTTCGTTCCAACCATATCCTTTCCGTGTTAGAGGTTGTACAGATTGAACAAATTGCTAAGGAACACAATTTATCCAATTCCACCACCATCGAAATGATGGCTCATCTGTATATATATATATATATATATATATATATATATATATATATATATATATATATATGTTTATGCGGCTTTTGGATATATTCACTGCTGTGAGACCAGTAAAGTTGACATAATATGGAATTTTTTTACCATTAGCTTTACTCGAAATATGACTTGGGTATCAATTTCTGCTTCGATCGAGATGAAAATAAACCACAAAAATAGTAATTACGTGTCATTATCTGTCAAATTTTTATTGATTTCCAAGAAAATTCAAAAGTGGGTTTATATCTCAAAGTATCGAAAAAAGTTGTTAGAAAAAGTTTTTGTAAATGCAGTTTTTAGCCCATATGCATTTCAGCTGTTTAAGATAATTTAAATTTTTTACCATTTTTTTGTAAATTGCACTACTGTTGCAAAATAAGACTCAACGCAACCTACATAAAATTTTTTAGTGTTGACAATGCTGCATCCCAAACATATTTTTCTACAAAATCCCAATAGGGCTATTAAAATTTGGTCACATGTGATGCAAAGTTTATCTCTTTTTGATCCTGTTTAAGGTAACTTCATAAAATAACTATTTTTTAAAACTTAGTATCTAAAACACTACAACACCAAGGACTCATCGCAAACATGAGCTGATTTTCCGGAATAATATTTTGTTTAAAATAAATTTGCAACTGCACATCGAGAATTTTTTCCAAAATCTTGGATAAAGTCGGCAGAATGCTAATAGGTCCCAATTTATCCAAGGAGCATGCATTAGGGATCTAAAGTAAAGAGCTCACAAGTGCTCTTTTTCATATATTCGGAAAAATCGACGCAGTTATCACTCTATGAGTTATAAAAGAAGAAATTATGAAGAAATCAAGCGTTAACTAGGAATTAAAGTTGAGAAACATGAAACTCAAAAAAAAGAGGAAACGTTGATAACTGGTATTGTAGAACACACCTGGGACAAATAATTCCATATAAAAGGGTCTGAAGTTGCAGCAATATATATGGAATCCAACATGAAAAAGGGAAAATTTATATAATTAGCTTACATTAAAAATAATAATGGAATTTTCAATACACCCAGTGTTGAGATAATTAATTTTGAGCGACTGCTACTTTGTAACATCAAATCATCGAGGAGTGTACAATGAAGCGTAACTTCTTAGCGTTAAGACTTAAAACATTCAGTTCGTACCTAATAGCGACTAGATATACAACCTAATTGAAACATCGTACAAACAAACAAATATAAAAATAATGCCAGTCCGAAAATCGTATTTTAGCCAATTTTCAACATTGTCTACGACCTTTACACCTTCTGGTTGTAAAGTTTTGTTTGGCTTACGATATTGTATTATATCTACCAACAAACAAACCTATATTATACAGGAATCTACTTCAAAGTATGTGAAGGGAATTTTAAAATTAATTAATAGTAATTAGTTATTAATTTAAGGCTATTATTAAAACAACTTTTTAAATTGTTTAATCCTGAACTCAAGAGCAATTTTTTACATTTAGAAGCGGGATCAAAATTATATATTTTAATATTCTAAATAAGAAGGTATAGGTTTTAAAAAAGCTGTAAAATAAATTGCAGTTAAAATAACACCTATATTTTAAAATATAATTCGGTTGGCTGCAATTTTACATACATGTTTATCTCGGAAATGCCCCGAGGCTATGGCACAATCAAACAAATTATATTATTTTTTTACATGTTGGAATGCGGAAAGATTCAACACCATTTGGTTAATTTATGAAAGTCATTTACTTCGTACTTTTTGCATCTACATTCGTACTGACATATCTGGGTAGTAATAGGTAAATATTTGCAATCTGAACATACATACATATATGTATTTACCATCTGTACGTATACATAAAAATATTATTCGCTATTTACTTTTAAAACAGGTGTATTGTATTAAAAATTTTTGTAAAAAGAAACCGGTGTTTAACCGATTATTCAAAATGATGCTTTTCACGTATCGATTGTTTTAACCGGCTCCGTATTGTACACTGTGTTGCAGGATTCTAGATTTCAATATTCATTATTTGTTGTTAAAATTTGTATTGGTTAATTGGAATAATTTTATAGTTAATCGTGATTTATGTGTACGTCATGTTAACAAAATTCATTTATGTTTTCTGCCACGTTGAAAGTGATAATCAAACACAGATTAAAAACTGCCTTTTTTAGAGATAATAACTATACTTGCTCAAAGGTGGATAATGGTAATTTGGGTAAATCATTTTGTACTTGAAAGTTTTGAAGAAATTCTTAACTGCATTCATTCTTTCTAGGTGACTACACCGGACCAATTGTCGTCGCTGTTTTTCTTCAAGGATCGTTGTATTTACTTTCATTGTGTTTTTTATTTGGTCACTTGTAATTTTTTCTATCCTATCACATTTATACAACACTATATTTTTTGAAGTTGAAGTGATTAACAGATGTTTTCTCTCTCTTGATATATTTTTTGACCATAATAGTGAATTTAAACATCCTATTAGTCTTTTTCCTTCAAAATTCGCCATTTTACTTCTTTTTCTGTGCATCCAGTTGATCCTAGCAATAATTCAAGGTAAATATATCATTCACATGCTCGTCTTTTTCCAAGCTGAGATTTTCTGAGGGATCTCCAATGTACATATTTTGCTTTACATCAGTTTACCGAGAAATTCCATTTTTCATATTTTCTATATAGTTTTCTCGCCGTAAATTGAAGATCTTCCTTATCTTGGGCAATAACTACTTGGTTGTCAGCGAAATGAAGTTTATATAATGTACTTTTATTACTTAATGGAATGCCCATTCCATTTTTTTAAGTTTTTGTTCCAATATATTGTAAATATGCTGGTGAAAGACTCGAGCTTACCTAAGACCTTTTGTAACTTGGGGTAAGATCGTTCCCTAATTTAATTTTAAATGTTGAATTTTCATAGAGTTGTTTAATGGTTGCTGTTATAGTATTATTTATTCTATACTTCTTTAAAACCTGTCTGATTTTTGGACCGGGACGGTATTGTAAGCTTTTGCTAAATCAATGATTAAGAGGTTGACTTCTCGGTTTGTTGCTATTTTTTCCAATTTATTCGAACCAGGCTGAAAATATTGTCAACAGGGGAATGATCTGCGCAGAATACGGCTTGTTTTTGCTTTAATTTTTTGTAAATTGGAGATATCTACACTCATTCTCTATCTATCGGTATTTTGCTGTCTAGTTACTGTAATATTCGCAAGTGCTTGTGTAATATTTCATTCGGGTTTTGTAAAGTATAAAGTTTTGATGTAAGGATTTTAAGTCTAACATGAGATACATTAAACGTAAACAATCTGGTGACAGTAATTTTTCATCAGAGGACGAAATGAGCCGAAAATTCATAAGGAAATATTTGCAGTGCATAGAAGTAAAGAACTAATATATTGTAAAGTTAAATTTCATGCTAAATATTTTCGATGAGTTAAAGAATCGATAAAGAATGTTTCAAAATCTGAATGAAAGATTTTATTGTTGTTAATTTATACAAAGCAATTTTCTAATGATAAGCTGAACATTAAAACGATATTTGTACTGTTTGTTTTCTGAATTAATACAATAATTGGATGAAGTACTGTAGATGAAAGTTGGTGATAATATTAAAAAAAGAATAATTTCAAATTTCAAAATTTGAAAAATATATCGTCACAAAAATTTAAAATTTCTTTTCTTTTTTCAATTATTTATTTTCCATAAAGAGATTAAATTTTATATTCTTGTTAATAGGTATGTTGACAGTTTTTGGAAGTGCTTAAAACCATGCATAATAATCACACTATTTTTTTTAATACAACTTATACATCATATATTTTAAATTCACACATTCACATGGGTAACATATGAAGTTGGCGACTGGTAAAAACGTTTCTACCAGAGACGAATTTTTAGAAGGGAACTTGTCAAATGCACTTACCATCTGAACAACAAATTAGACAATAAAATTTGGAAGATTAAGTGCATAATTTCGTGGTATTCTGAAATTCTAATTCTTATTTTAAAATATCTCGCTAGGTTGTACCTAGTAGAAAAATTAAAAACCGTGAAACATAAGATATAGACAACTATTTCTAACCAAAAGCCCGTACCAGTTAAGATAAGATAAAAATAAGTCAGTAACGGACAGTATGATAATAAAGAAATATACAATTTTCACAAAGAAAGCTTCGAGTATACAACTTGGAAATATTTTTCTAAAACTACCACTATTATAAACTTCGCAGATTGTATGGTCATTTTTAACACCTAATTTTTTAAAATAATTTTATTTCTTTTGTTCTGCGTAGTGGCGGCCTCTAGTATAAACATCTGAACTAATTATGTAGGACAGTTAAATTAGCAAAAATGGCGGTCTTAATGCACCCTTAAAAAACATGTCATTATATTCTCAACGGTTATTTTCAAATAATCCTTGCAAAAATATAAAATTCTTCGTTGCTGGCACTCTTAACTCTGTATCTTAACTTGTACAGGATGCTGAGAGTTCTTATAGCGTACTCTATTTTTTTCAATATAATGGTAGTTTTCAAAAAGTATTTCCGAGTTGTAGACTCGAAGCTTTCCTGATGAAAACTGCATATTTCTTTATTAACCCACAGTCCGTTGCTGGCATATTTTGTATCTTAACTCGTACGTTCTTTTAGTTAAAACTAGTTGTCTATAACTTATGCTTCAAGGTTTTTAATTTTTTCACTAGGAACATAGTGAACTATTTTAGAACACCACAAAATTATATAGTTAACCTTCCAAATATTGTCTAACTTTTAGATGGTAGGCGCAATCGACAAGTCCCTTCTAAAATTCGTTGCTTGTAGAAACATTTCTGAAAAACGTCGCTTATTTCACATATGTGCCAGTTCACTGACAAGGAGATATTAAGTTTTCTTTTAATTTTTGTAATAAATTGTCTTAATAAGTTCACTTTGCATCATGGGAAAACTTAGAATTACATTTCAAAGGGAGTAGTAAAAAAATTTCGAAGAAATTGCACGAAAGTCACTATAAAATAATGTTAACCTTATAACGCAGCCTTTGACAGCGATGACGTTTATGAAGCAGTGACGTCAGGCACTTTGATTGGTGTTTGTTGTTACGTAACTTGAGAGTAATTTAATTACATTTTGATTATAAAAAAAAATTAAGTGTTTTTTAGAGTTTCTGTTAAGGAAGCTACCATTTCGCGACAAAATTATATTTTTATTTGAATACATTCAACATCCTTATTAAATCTGCAGCATTTTGTATATGATATGAAATATTCATAAAACAGCTTTAGGGAAATTAAATTCATAACATTCGCTTTCTATTCCAAGAATTAGAGTATCTAAACGAGAAAAATTACAGATATTAACATGCGAAAAATAGATCACAAAATTTTTAAAAATCAAAATGGCAAAGTAAATCTTTCACTTACCATTTGCATCTGAAATTGGCAAGTCATCTCACGCTGGGCGTGTAACAGCGAGAAAGCTGCAGGGCGCAATCTAAAACAACCATAACTATAGAAACGGCAATTTCGTTTTCATTATTTTGTGTTTTGCAGTCGTCGTTATTTTTTCAATAGAGCTTTAGTTGTGCAGGATTTATGACGAAATTCACGTGAAGGTAATAAATTAT
Organism: Diaprepes abbreviatus; assembly: GCA_034092305.1. NCBI lineage: Eukaryota > Metazoa > Arthropoda > Insecta > Coleoptera > Curculionidae > Diaprepes > Diaprepes abbreviatus. Next base: position 6,717,371 of record JASJET010000094.1, on the reverse strand, counting down.
GTTTACGATTTTACTTCTTTATTAAATGACTTTAGGCTGGATTCGAGTTACTCTAGAAAGTTTAATGTTCTAGTATATCAATGATTAAATACAGAGTGTATTTTAGGGTTATTAATATCTATTTATGCAATAGGTTGCGAAAAGAGTGGCTAAACCACAAATTCATAATCTGTTATAGTACATAAGTGGTTTATGATTAGCTGTTATAATACGGGGAATACTAGAAAAGTTTTCTCCCCAACATTTTTTTGTTTATTTTTAAAACACCATTCAGTAGTAGTATTATTACCATTAATACCAGTAGGAAATATCTAATCATCAGTTTATTTCTAGCCTCAAAGCTAAATCTTAAATAATAAACTTCACCCAGTGGTGTTACAGAGTGGCATTTCGCTAACTGGCAGCCACATAACAACGCTAGTAGGGTATGTTTTCTTTTTTTTGCACTTGTTACTACATTATCTGGAAGGGCTTACTTCTCTTCAGTTGTTTTGTTAGGTTTTCCTTGTCTATCAGCTGGACTTCCTCGACGTTGACGTGGATGTGGATTCTCGCTTTATGTTTGGTGGCGAAACGTTGGATTTCCGACGCGACAATGTTGATACCGAGGTCTCGCTGAATGTTACTATTGCGGCAATAACACAGTATTTTATTCTAGGAATTTTGAATGAATCATTTGGTATATCTCAAAGTTGGATGACATAAGTCCAGATGGGTTAAGATGTCGTTATATACTGACATTTGCTTCTTCGTTTTCTTAATAAATTCAGTAATAAATAGGTAAACATTTTTCTGTATTTCAGGTCAAGCTCCTCCCTCTTCTATCTAACACGCTTTTTCCATTTCAGTTTAATATATAGGGATATAAGAAGATACAACACTGCAGAGATATCTAAGGTGACAAAGAAACAAATATACTGAGAAGAAAACTGTCGAAAAGTAGAAAATGAATCTGTATATTAACAAAAAAGACCAATAACAACACATAGATATGATATTTTGAACATTATTAGACGTTTCTATGTAGATCTGTATAGGAACGACAGTAGGCTGGAACATAGTAAATCTCAAAATGAAAAATGAGGGTTTTAACAATATTCCTGATATCATCATAAATGACAAAAAAGAGTCTGAAGGATATAAGAAATACTAAGTCTCCATGAGATGGTGACGTTAGTATAGAGAACATTAATATAGGAGGAACGACACTTTTACAAATATTGTCTGGGCTTTATAATTTATGTTCAAGGAACATTATAACGCCAGAGCAATGGGACAAAGCCTTTGTAATAGTAATCCATGTAAAAAGAGATATTGCTCAGGTCCAAATCTCTATATTAATTTTTCTGCATTCCATAGTATATAAACTCTTTATGAGAAACATCAAGAAGAGACTGATAAAGGAATTAGAATTTTACCAACCACGAGAATAAGCAGTTTTTTGTGCTGGTTGACGCTAGTCAACGACAACCTTTAGATAATCAAAATAATCATTGAAAGATGCGTTGAATACAACAAACTACTTCTCCTGATTTTTCCAGGCTTATAAGTTGATCACCAAATTATGTTCCAAGCTATAGAGGATTATAGAATTGACTCTCGATATATCGATATCAATAAACATTTATAAAAATGCAAGTGCCGCCATAAGAATCCATGAAGATAATCCTGAATTCAGAATAGAGAAAAATGTTCATTAAGATGATGTTATCTTTTCCACAATATTCATTACTCTTGCGGAATACATGTTTAATCATATAGCAAATATTGGAAACCTGGATATCAATATCAACGGCGAAAAGCTGGGTGATGCCCGTTTCGCCGATTATACAATATTGGTGGATGATAGTCTTGTAGAAGCTAAAGAGATGTTGTGTGAGTTGAAACCAGCATCGAAAAAGGTAGCTACCATTAAAACTAAGTTTAAATATAGAGTAGATGTACTCGTATAGCTATCTGGGTCATGAAATTCGTTTGGGGAGAGACAACCCAACCTGCAACTTACTCAGAAGAATAGTCGTCCCATGAAAAGCTAAATTACATCCTAAGGTTTGGTATCCTTGGCTACTTTAAGAGGCTTTCCTATTCGATTAGGGCGTAAAACCTGAACTAACATATGAGGTCCAAACATTAGTTTTCGCGAAGTACGCAGAGAATAAAATGAGAATCGTTTAATGAGTTATAGTGTGGGCTCTGCTAAGTCTCACCCTCAGAAGCAAGGTTTCAAATGTGCATATAAGAAGAAGAAGCAGAAGTACAGATGTCATTACAAGAGTAACTAATTTTAAACAGAACGGGGCGAGTCACCTAGTCAGGACAAATAATAATAGATGTATGAAAGGAGTATTACAATGGAGATCAAGTAGTTGTAATCTAAAATATGTGTACATCAAATGGATGAATATGGCATAAGTCAGGGAAAGACGGAAGTTACTGTGGGAGGCTTATGTCTAGCAGTAAAAAATTATGTAGCTGTTTGATGATGATGGCAACCCTTATGGGCCTATTGCATGGGCTCTAATTTTGTTTCGAAATCCTATTGATGCACCCAATGCTTATTGCCTATTATTATTTTGAAGAAAATCTGTATCCAAAAATTTCAAATTATTTTGAGAAACTTGCAAAAGCAATTTTTGTTCGGGAGTCAATATTCTTGTTAAAATTTTACTTATGCTTGATGTAGGAAGAAGAATTGTCAAAATGTTTATTTTAGATATGCTGTACCAAAAATAGACACTTTTAAATTATGCTCTACGAGAATTATTGTTTCCACTTTCCTGCAAACATCAGGATTGCTTGCATCTGAAGTAGAGATTGCAAACCGGACCCGGCCGGACCGGGTCAGCCCGGGCCCGGTGCTCTTTTAGGCACCCATCGGGCCCGGCCATTCTTACCGGGCCCGGTCACCGGACCCGGTAACTAGACCAGTCTACTCAACATGTTGGAGCGCTTCTACAAACTTAAAAACTGCGTGGATAAGGCGTTGATTGACGTAAAATCTGAGATCAAGTTTTCCGACTTAGAGTGGTTGTCGATTAAAAACCTAGTAGAATGTTTGGAACCATTCAAATTAGCAGTAGAGGCTCTGTGCAGAAGGGAAGCTAGCCTTCTTACTGCCGAGACTACCTTGAAATTCATTTTCGAAAAATTAAACAAACATAGTTCATGCCTCAGCGTACAATTATCCGAAGCCCTTCGTGTGAGAGTAAGAGATCGTCGTTCTATTGTGATGACAGGAATATTAGTTTATCTAAACAATCCGAAAAAATACGATCAGAACATGATACAAGCGGACGAAACGTTTCCCATGCCGAAGAAAAATGTTATCAGACAGGAAATGAAAAACATATTGAATAGAGTTACAAGCAAAGTCTCAGAAGGTGAGACTGAGGAAGTACTTGGAGTTGAAAATGATGGACTGAATTTTGAAAACGACTCGCTTCAATCACAATCGACATTGACTTTAAGAGAAGAATTAGAAAAGCAAATTTTAGAAGGAAAAGAAGAATTTAGTAAAAAGATAAATCACAGCAATAACTTAGAAAAGACTTTAAAAAAAGAGATGAGTCAGTATGAAGCTGAAGACGCGAAAGGTCACTATTTAACTCTTCTTCAAGACTACATGATGTCCATAAAACCAACTAGTGTTGAAGCTGAGAGAGCTTTTTCGGCCGCAGGGTATATCTGCAGTAAGTTGCGAACCAGGTTAGGTGATAAAACTATAAATACAATTTGTTTTTTAAGATCATTCTTCCAGACTGAAAAATAATTGTTTTGCCTTGTGCATGTTAGAATATACTTTTTGTTTTGTTATATTATACTTACTTATGAAGCCTACGTAACGTTACATTTTGTTAGTTAAGACTATACAAGTTTACAAAAAAAAAAATACTTTTAAAAAATAAGAATTTGTTTACCAAAGTTCAAAACTACCAAAGTTTATTTAACTATCTAATCTAAGTTGTCATGACACGATTAATACTTTAAGCTGCATTATTAGTTTCATATTTTAATACTATGTTTTCAAACAGAAACTATAAGGAATAAAGAGAAAGACCTGTTTGTTTAAACTTATAAAAATGAATAATTACTAATACTAAACTAATGCTACTTTTCCGTCCAGAAGTAAAAGTAATTAATTCTGTATTAAATGTGATTTTGAGACTTGAGTGAGACTGATTATTGTAATAATTGTTCATAAGTCACTTTCAAATAAATATTAACCTTGAATCATTGTCTTTTTCCATTAATATATAGAAAATTTTCATTAAAAACTTTAAAGGTTTCATCGCTAACATACAACCCGGCCGGGCCCGGCGGACCCGGCCGGGTTGGTGACGAATTCGACCGGGCCGGGCCGGGTTGAGAAACATACCGGGTTGCAATCTCTAATCTGAAGGTCTCCTACTTCTTGAGTTATCTTCAATGTATTCACAATACCATCGAAACTGTGTGAACCAATATCTTACTCTAAAACATGATATAACTTAGTCTGCGTATATAGAAATTATTAACGCGTATATATAGGACAATTAGATTTCTTCGTTAAAAATTCAATGACTGTGCCCTTTCAGTTTTGCAAAATTCATTTTGTGTGGCAAAATGCGTCATAGAATACAAAATAATGAATGAAATGAAAGAAAATTTTATATAAAAATAGAGAAAGGCTTTCACAACTGAACGTTACTAGGCAACGCATATTTAGTTTTTTATATCATGGTTAGATTTTCTTTTAGTGTCCCTTGTATATAGATTAATTAGATATAAATCGAAAGTATTGTAACAAAAATGTTTTTATGTAGCGCTTTGAAATACATAAACCATTTTCTGTTCTTATCTAGCTCCTTGTTTAAGTATCTTGCCTTTTTTTAACAATTATGCGAATGTCTTGCCTCTCATTACTGTCTAATTACTAAACGTAATATTGTTGTATCTCGTGCACACTGCTTTGTTGTCAAATGAGGAAGTGAGCAGTTACGTTTGTGAGCGCGTTCGCTGGTAGGAAAGCATGCAAAAGAAAATAACGTAATTTTACGCCTCCAACGACGCTAATTATTAGCAAGGCGGTTGAGGAAACGAAACCATTTTAAAGAAAAACCAGTGTCGTAAGAGAAATAAAATTATCTTAAATATTATATTATTTACTAGAAAATGTACCTGTATTTCATATTTACGCATTCTTTGTTGTCTTCTTCAAAATACCTTCCTTCCTCGGGTCTTCAATCCTAGGAGTGATTTGAGACAGCTCTCAATAAATTGGGAATCACTATAGCACAGCTTCTTTTGAGTCCCCTGTAAAATTTACTATATTGGAAAAAATTCGTATATATATATATATATATATATATATATATATATATATATATATATATATATATATGGAGTTAAATACGAACAGTAAATGCAAACTTCTCTCCATCGTATCCTCTCTGTGTTAGAGGTTACACAGTTATAATAAATTGTTATTGAACGCAAATTTATCCCATTCCACCACCATCGAGATGATGGCCTACCTGTACCACCATACCGAGAAGAAAGTCAAAACTTACCCTCCCCGCCACAGTGATACGGCAGAGGTACATGTTTCGTCTCTATTAGACTCATCAGGGTTCTGACATGCACCTGGCTGTGCAAAGGACAGATCGGAAGGAAGCATGCAAATACTGAACGTGGCTTCGCCGACCTCCCGCCGGATGCCGTATATATGTTTATGCGGCTTTCACGGATTCCTCTGTGTGAGATGCAATAGCAGTGGATATATCCACATTATGCCGTTGTAGTGTTGAAATCACGATCATACCCTGATGAGTCAAATAGAGAAGAAACATGTACCTCTGCCGTATCACTGTGGCGAGGAGGGTAAGTTTTGACTTTCTTCTCGGTGTGGTGGTACAGGTAGGCCATCGATGGTGATGGAATGGGATAAATTTGCGTTCAATAACAATTTATTCTAACTGTGTAACCTCTAACACAGAAAGGATACGATGGAGGGAAGTTTGCATTTACTGTTCGCATTTTACTCCATTCATATACGGAGCTGCATATAGTTGTACGTTTGCTGAATGTGATTTCAGCACTACAACGACATAATGTGGATATATCCATTGCTATTGCATCTCACATGGAGGAATCCGTGAAAGCCGCATAAATATACATATATATATATATATATATATATATATATATATATATATATATATATATATATATATATACAACGGCATAATGTGGATATATCCACTGCTATTGCATCTCACATGGAGGAATCTGTGAAAGCCGCATAAACATATATATATATATATATATATATATATATATATATATATATATATATATATATATATATATCATTGCTTTTTTATTTTGTCTTTTCTTGGGTTTAGGTTCTTTTTTTAAAAAAAAATGCAAAACAATCGACGTTTTGCCCTTTATTTAAGGCGTTTTCAAAATTTTTGTTTTATTTTCCTTCCCTGACATTTTGTTACTTTATTAATAATGGATTTGTTAAATAAAGAACCTAAACTCAAGAAAAGACAACATAAAGAAAAAATTATATAATCTGTTGTTCAAGAATCAAGAAAATATAATATATATATATATACAGTAATATAAAAAATCTTAAATACTAATGAATTTTTAAGTACTGAACTTGGCAGTAAAGAAAAATGCGTTGAAAACTGCAAGAAGAAGACCACATAAAGACGACAAATTAAGCTCAGAAACCAAGCACAAATGAAATTAAATAAAGGAGAAATGTAGAAAAATAACTAAAGAAACCAGAAAATGCATAAGAATAGATTTAAACAAACATCACGGAAGAGAAATTGAGAGACAAATTGAAGAAAATAAGGGTCTTAAAAGTCTGATACTGACAAGTTGCAATCGGATTAAAAAAACATTTTACAGGAAATTATATATATTAGATGCCAATAACATTGATAATAATGAACAAGACAATAATAAGAGAATGGGGAACGTAGAGTTTGATGAAATTTCGGAACTAACAAAAGAAGAAATAAAATATGTGTTTCATGTTATGAAAAATCACAAGGCACCTGAAGAAGATGACATAATAGTAGAGTAACGAAAAAGGAAGAACTCTGATTTATTTAATAGATGCTTGAGATTACGAACAATCCCGCATAATTGGAATAACGCATTGGTCGTACTACATTATGAAAAACACGATATAACAAAACTGGAAAACTATCCGCCTATATCACTTTTATGGCAGATACACTGCTTCCAGAAATCATAACAACTCAATAAATTTGATCAATATCAACCGAAATAACAAGAATCTTACTTCCACACTTTAACTTCATGAAAGTACTAAACTAATTTGCATCAAAAGGGGTATAAAACATAGTAATACATAATCGTCAAAATTATTTACGTTGGTTACAAAAGGCTGAAACATGTGAGATACGCCAGCGACATTGTCTTCATCTCAAAGAGTGGAGATGAAATTCAAATGAAGTTAGAAGACCTAGAAACTAAATCAAATAAGGTTGGATTAAAGATAAGCTTCCATAAAAAAAAACCCTGTGCAGTAAATACAAATTCATAGTTAAAATAAAAAATTAAAATATAGAAAATGCCAAGAGTTTTATCTATATTAGTCCTAACGGCCGCCATGGAAGTAATCCTAAAGCTCATACATCTACATATACTTTTAGAGAATATGGCGAAGAGGACAAGATGATGAGAGATGAGATCATAAAATGAAGGCCCAATCTCTTATCCAGAAATCAACAAATCTGGGACATGCCCCAAGATGAAACGAAAAGGAAATTCAACTTTGTGAAAAACATCAGCACAAAGTTGAGTCGTAAAAGCGAATATGACAAAAACATCCTTGAAAAACTCGACACGAAATCCATTATACAGATGGCTCCAAAACAAGGGATGGAACTGGAAAAGGAGGTATGGACCCGGCACCAGACACTACGAAAGCTTGGGTAAGTCATGAAGTATTTTCCTGGCAGAAATACATGCCATTATGATATATATTTTATTTAACAAAGAAAAAACTATCACAGCCAAAAGATTATCATCATATCGGATAGTTAAGCAGCAATCAGTGCGCAGAGCTTTCAAATTATCAGCTCCAAGATGGTCTGGGAATGCCAAGAGAAATTAAATGATTTGAGTAAGAATAATAAAGTCATCCTCATGTGGGTACCGGGACATACCGGGATAGAAGAAAACGAAATAGTAGACAGACTCGCGGCATCAGTAGCAGTGTAATGCTGGAAGAACTAAAGATAGAAGAAGAAAGCAGGAGATCCAAGGATTGAGACAAGCGAAGATACTTCTTGGGAACTATGACCAGAAGAGATTCAAAGAATGCATAAGCTTGAGTAAAAACCAACTCAGAGTTCTGACAGGGGTCCTGAAGAGTCACTGCCATCTGAAAGGACACCTCAAGAAACTCGGACTGGTAGAAGGAGAAGAGTGTAGATTCTGTGAGGAGGAGGACGAAACTTCTATTAATATCCTTTCAGACTGCAGCGCTGTAGAAAACCCTAGGATGCGGTTCTTGGGAACACACCAAATCGAAGAAGCGGAGCTATCCACCTTGAAGCCGTCCATCATCTCAAGGTTCCTGAGGGAAATAGGACTGGAGAACTTGCTCTAGCCCATAAAATAACTCTTACGACTTGGCATCAGTAGGGGCGCACAATAGATCTACTAGGTCGTAGTGTACAGACCCCAAATCTACGCATATACATCTATCTCAGTCATATAATTGCGACTCGGGGGAGAGAACGAGGTTGTCGAGATAAATGGAAGGAGGGATTAGCTTGGGTGGCATTTGGAATATTCTGGACAAACTTTAAAGAATAAAAATATCACAATGCGTTTTGTGCCCAGTTTTGAATACTAACTAAGCTCAATGAACAAGCTAAAAACCAGTCTAAGAGACCGGGGAACAAACGAATGGATCTGAACAAGAACAAAAATAAAAGATTTGACATAGGTAGTCGTGGAACTCAAATAGAACTTCTCAAGCTACGTCGAGAGATATTAAATAGTGATGAATTAAAATACTCCTTCAATATTTCGCAGACAATTTAGGGAAGACTTTCGATGTGATCAGCCAATGATTTGAACAAAATGGCGAAATTTGTAATGCAAAGCATGGCTCAAAATCATTATAGATGTTACAAACGAGATCGGTCTATGTTTAAAAACCGAGTTAAACAGAAGGCTGATGAAATAAGATGAGATAAAACATACAAGATGGTGTAACTAAACAAAATTTTTGCATAAATAATATTATCAGACCGCTACGCCACTGGAAAAAATGAGCAATTTTAAAACTCACGTTACATTTTCACTTGCTTCCAGCTAAGAATGCCAGGTAAACCACTATTGTGTTGTCTTTTAACTACCCATTAATCAATTAATAATAATGTTTAGTAATTAGCATTGGAATAAGCAAGATTTTATAACTGTTTATTTTCATTGTTTTGTTTGTTATTCGACATGTATAATAATAGCGACATTTGTTTTGTTAAAATCTTAAGGCGCTTTGGGTGTATAAATTATTTAAAGGAGCTGGGAGGAAAAATTATCAGCGATAATAAAAAATATTAAGAATTGATCAAGTGCATGTCGGATATACATTACGTTACGGTTCTGTAACAGTTATTGGCATTTGGTGCAACACTAAAGATTATGTTTTGGTGCCCAGATATTATAGGAAACGTAAAGGGAGAGAAGAGGGAGCAGCGAGGAATCGTTTTAAGAGGCTAATACATTACACCGCAATAATTAATTTACTTTTTCGCTATTATTTGCTTCTATTAATGATATCAATATAAAATAAATTTATACTATGCAACATATTATTGAAGTTTTTTCAAAATCTATTCCCTAGTATTAGTGTTTAACAAAATAGTGAAAATACATTTTAATCTATTTCAGTCTTACAAAAAGGAATTACGAAAAATGTGGAAATTACTTTTTAGATAGTCGTTAGGTTATTGACTATAAGGAAAAAAAATTAGGTAATAAATAACAAGATTTTATATAAATATATATATATATATATATATATATATATATATATATATATATATATATATATATATATACAAATTTCTCTTGAACCTTTAAATATCTTTTTAGTTGGTTATTTTCTTGGGTATATATAAAGTAATCATACTTATTATATATATTTTATTACTCAAGGACGTTTCGATTCTTTCGAATCTTTTTCTATTGAGTGTATCGAAGGCTGCTAAAAAAATGTACATTTTTTAATGTTATTCTATAAGAAATTACATGGAAAAAACTTGCCATTGAGAACAGGGATTTTTATTTTAAGTAAAGATTAATTACAACCGAATCAGTATAACCACGCACTTTATTATACTTATATATTAACTTATAAAATTTTGTATAAAAAATGACTCTAATTTTTAACCGATTTCTAAAAGGAGGTTCTCAGTTCCACCATTATTATTTCTTTTTCTGTTATATATGGCAAATACAATGTGGAGGACTAAACATTTTACATTTTTCCGATTTTGTCCAGAATTGATTTGGAGCGTAAACAAACTCAATATGCGGGGTAAAACCTGTCGAATTAAAAAAATTACTTTTCAAGTTCTTTAAATCTCGGTATTGAGAAGTTTTGGGGGTGTATATTACTAATATAAAATTAATTTAAAATTGAAGATAGTGAATTTACCATGGCAGACTAAATATTTGTTTGTGCAATTTCATTCAAAAGGAGTATTTAGAGAATTCTCAGAATGGATATCATAACTAATAATCCAAAAATCAAATATTTATAAAAAGATTGAATCGACTTCTTAAAACCCGCTAAAAAAAGGTAAGGAGAATTAAATTGTGTTTTATGTTAATCTTACCAAGAACAGAAATGCTAAAAAAATTAGTCATGCATTTCTATTTATCTCAAAACTAGAAAATTTTTATAAATTTGCCAAGCGCCACTTTGTTTTTTAATTTTTAAATCAGGCAATGATTATTTTAATATTTTTACTGTTATTTGTCATCTGGTAGTTGTTCTTGGCTCGATCTATTTGATTGTATTCCAGTCACTTAGCGCCTGGCATAAATTTAATTTAACTTTATATTTTGTAGCATACGGAAAATATGAAAAGATAGTCCCATCTTTTTTGCTTACATATAAGCCCCATTAGATTTTTGTCTTTTCGCTATGCCATATCAATATATGGTACTATCCTGTGTTGCTAATTGTAGAAAATCTGCGCACGTTGTTGCTGTATTGCCTGAGATCCAAATAATTAGGATTGGAAAAGCAAAAAGTATTCGACAAAGTTTAAAGTAAAAATAATAGTAATAACAAATGATTTTAGAAAAAAAAAAAATAAGTAGTGTAATGGTACTGTGGTTTGAGAAATAGTATGAAATAAAAAAGGAATATTAGATAACATTTTTAACTATAGCTTAGAAGAAATATTTTACAAAAAAAAATTTATTTTAATACAAATATTAGAAGTTTACAAAATTAATAAAACGAAAATAAAAAATTGGCTTATATTTTGGTATGAATGAATTATAATATATATGAAGTAAACATTGAAAAAGAAACATTAGACTTTACTTATATTATATCAAGTTTTTTTAATGGAATTCCAAAGTAAAAAAAAATATTATTGTTAGTAAAGGCAAGAAAAAATCAGATCTGTCACTTATTGTATTTCATAATCTCACTTAATTTAAAATTGCAGAACAGCGTAGTTACGATTTGTGGTTTCAGAATTTTTTTTCACTCGATTAAAATTAATATATATTCAAAATTTATTTATTATTTAAAGGATTAATAAAAACGCTTATAAATCATGAATCAATATTCACAGATGGATGGATCTACAAAAATAAGTACTTCTCGTGTTATTTAACATAATTTCGTTAAGTTTATTCGGTAAATAAATAAAAATATTGTTATTATTTTTTTTTAATTTGTATTATTTTTTAATGTATTCCTTGCAAGTTCATTAAATATCGGAAAAATATTTTCATTTAAAATGTTCCATTATCACATTGCTGTCAACATATGTTAAGTTGAAATGTCGCAACTCGATATCTCATGGATGTCTTTAAAAAGAAACGTATCAGGATGTCAAGGAACTATATGTCCAACTCTTGACAGTGTACAAAAGGTATCATTTATTCCTCAAGAATAACGGAATATGCGGAACAAAAAGGGTAAACACTTACTTATATTTATGGCTGTAGCTTTCGAGCAGATCTGTATATTTTAATAAAATATTGATATGTTGTATAGCCAATAAAGATATAACTTCTGACATTACCAAGGAAGTCAGGAACGGACTTGCTACTAAATTCGTAAAGTCCACTTTTTCCACAGCTCGATTTTTTAAATACTTTAGATAATTATCTAAAAAAACATTCTACATTTATTTCGAAAAAATCAAATTGCGCCTAAGGACAGCAAGAAATCCTCAATTAAAAGAAAATATTCTGGTTGAAATTGCTGATAACCCGGATAAAACTGACTTTACAAGGGGCGGAGTTATAAATTCTCATAATTTATACCTTTCGTCCGAAGAAAATCCCCAGATAATATCGATTAGATACCAGGCCGGATCGCTGAGACTTCTTGAATTGGATGAATAGAGGTGGACCGCATTAACGACCACCATGATCTTCAGAACTAAAACCGTTAGATTTATTTTTGGAGGGACCTTAAAGTACTTATTTATTTAACGCCAGTAAATACTAGAGAATAGTTGCTTGAAAAGATAATCTACTACGCAGGTTAAAAAAGTGTATTAAAGTACAATACGCCTAATTTGATCGTCTTCGTAACTAAACAAAAAAAATGTGTGCTTTAGTGGGAACGTCATTCTGACAGATCAAAAACTATTTTTTTTATTGTATTTTCTGAAAGTATATATGTTTCAAAATATGTAAAGAAATCAAGTTAAAAAAAAAGATAACGATGTCATATCTGAACGCACATAGTACGGACATCTGTGCTTCGAGCAACAAATAATTCTAATACCCGCTAAACCTAAAGGTGCGTATAAATATTGCACTCCGACGAGTCTACCGCAAGCCTCCCTTGAATTTTGCCGACTACAACTGATGTTAAGCACAGTACGTTAATTTCTTACGAAACCTTTGTACTTTCGGTAACCGCTGTCCAAGGAAACAATAATAGCTTCTGGGATACGACAAGCCAATCACTTATATTTCTTGTGTAGTCGGTTTTAGTGCAAAGTAATTTTTTTTGCTTAGAGCGTGCTATACAGCCGTCAAACGAGATTAAAAAAAGTTTTTTTCTAAAAATCGACAGAAAATAGATCACGGTTAGTCTCGGTCGCACTGCTCGCGAACAATAGAAATATGATGAAATTAGCTTGTATCTCAGACGCTTTTATTGTCTCCTTTGATGCCGATCGCTGAAGGCACTCGACATTAATGAAGGTTTGCAAAATTCAAGGGAGGTTAGCGGCAGGTTCGTCTCGTCATATTTATACGCACCTTCTTCTATATGATTGTATATTTGACATTCAGTTGCAACAACGAGGACCAATGATGACGAAGAACGTCTGCCCGTCTTATGGGTCCGGAATCGACGGTTTAGTAAATATCGAAAACCTCCCTTTGTGTACTAGAACCCTTAATCGCGTTTTTCTAGAAACGACTTTTCTCAACCTGGCTGGAAACATAATTATTCGATTTTAAGTTTAAAAAAATAAAGATTTTCACAATTGCAGTAGCTAAGATTGTACGTAGCCGTTTTTTTTTTTTTTTTAATTTCAATATTATTATTTTTTGAACTTCTCAATATAAGTAAAGTATAGGTAAAAATTTCTCAAAAATAAAATTTTTTACTTCGAATACCCACTCTTTTGTTTCGTAAAATAAAAATTACGTTAATATAATTCTAAAAAAATATTGTTTTCTTCACAGACAAACTATTCTTAACTAAACAATCTGGCCGTTGGACGACTAATATTATACAGGAGCTCTATTGTAATTCAATGATTTTGGTAAATTTTGATTTTTTTTTAAATAAAACTTTATATAAATTTAATTTATGCTTAATAACATATCTTTGTTACAGATTCTAAATAAATAATTTAGTTTCTAAAGAGAAATTGGGAACGAGGACCTCTTTTCATCCTTTTACAGTGATATTCCCCCTTAATGTTTTACACAATTCTGGGATAATTTAGTGATGTCCAAGCTTTTGTCAAAAATAATTTTAGTTACACTTCTTCCCTCTTTATTTCTCTTAAGTTACGTTCAGGCCTTTCAAATGCTTTTCGCTCCGCTAATTCGATTTAGAAATTTCTAGATATACATTCTTCTTATCGGTAGAGATTTATGTTTTGCTTAATTTAATTAGCTGAAAATAAAGAGTGTGTAATTACTGCTATTACTAGAAAATGCATGATTCAAATTTCCTGGAAAAGTTGATTTTGTCGAAATAAAGGTAGGATTTTTTTTGTTGGATAACTGTACCTAAAAAATCGAACTATGAACTCTGACACCGGTTAAAATTTTGAGCCAACAAGTTTAGTGACGAGTCCTTTCCTGGGTTCTTAATAATCTCGACCCCTGCGTCAACAGAGTCCGTTTAAAAAGTTACTCACTTTGTACCCCATTGGAGCATCTTAGAAAAAATAAGTTATGTGAAACACTAAGGTTATTTTGACGTCAACTTTATGAAAATTTACCAAGTCACTTCAATAGTTTGTCAAAAATCGAAATTTTTTTTTCATATTCTGATATATATATATATATATATATATATATATATATATATATATATATATATATATATATATATATAATATTCCTTCTATGCGAAAGTAGAGTGAGTGATGAGCAATTTGGATTCAGAAATGTTCTACGAACCAGAGAGGCAATATTTTGTATGCGCGTTCTCTTACAAAAAAGTTGTGAATTCCGAAAGAACATCTACGTCTGTTTCATCTACTTTGAAAAGGCATTCGACCGAGTACAACACGATACACTTTTCGAATGTCTACAAGCAGAAGGTCTAGACCACTACGATATAAGACTACTAAAACATCTGTATTACAATCAAGTAGCCTTTATCCAAATTGAAAACAGTCGTACTTAAAGCCTACTCATCAAACGTGGAGTAAGACAGGTTTGCGTTTTGTCACCCTGTCTTTTTAATGTATACTCTGAAGAAATTTTTAGGGAGGCTTTGGATGACAGAAAAGGGGGAGTAAGATTGGGTGGAGAAGTAATCAACAATATTAGATTTGCTGATGATACGGCCATTCTTGCAGAAAGTATCGAGGATCTCCAAATATTAGTAAATCTAGTCAATGAGGCGAGCTGCCGAAGAGGCCTTAAAACCTTAAAAACAAAGCGGATGCCTGTTGGAAAGATTAGTGCAAATAAATGTCAACTTTGGCTCGATGAAGAGAGGATAGAGCGTGTAAACCATTTCAGATATCTTGGTAGTTGGTTGAATGTGAATGGGGACTCAGATGAAGAGATAATAGCTAGGATCGAAATATCGCGTAAGGCCTTTATGACATGGAAACCAGTTCTATGTAACAGGAACCTGTCATTGCATAATCGTAAGAGGGTCTTGATATGCTATGTATGGTCTATTCTGTTATACGGTTGCGAGATATGGACACTAAAAACCACAACGCTAAACAAACTGGAAGCTTTCGAATTGTGGTGCTATCGTTAAATCCTAAAGATATCATGGGTTTCGCACACTTCTAATGATGATGTTCTCAGAATGATGGATACAGATCGACTGTTCTTGAACATTATAAAGAGGCGGAAAACAGAATACTTCGGCCGCATAATTAGAGGACCTGAATACCATCAACTTCGCCTTATAATACTAGGAAAAGTGGAAGGAAAAAGATGGATAGGCCGAAAAAAGCTTTCATGGCTACGTAACATCAGGCAGTGGTGTGATTGCACGGTGGATGAACTATTTCGCGCTGCACCAACGTCTGAATACGGACATGGCACCTAAAGAAGAAGAAGATATATATATATATATATATATATATATATATATATATATATATATATATATATAATAATGTTTTAATAAATTTTAATAAATAAAAATTTATTCTTTCAGTAAAAATTGCACACTCAAATATCTGACACATACAATTGTAAGTTCAGTTTACTGGTCATAAAGTTTGCATTCTTGATGTATACAACAGTGATTTAAGATTAAATTATTAAGTTTTTCTCCTAATTTGCAACTTATTTCTACTCATAAAAAGCAATTTAAGATTCCTATAAATAAACAAAGTGAAACCATTTATAGACAATACAGTACCGCATGACTTGTAACATAGATACTGGGTACTCAATGGGTACTCACGATAACATCGGAGAATAGCCCCAGGTATAACTTTTCCACAAGTGCTAATAATATCTCAACGATACTGTGGAATCCGAAAAAAATCGCCCTGCCCTCGTCGACCTGTGATTCCTCGGTAAAGCAATTCGAGACCCACTGGCACAGATTCTTTGGACACGGAGCCCCGTCAGTGGCTCGAGTGTTTACCTTTATTTAAATGCAATGTGACTTTTTACATATCTAAAACAATATGAAAATTTCAGTTTTTTAGTTAGTTACTTTTGAATAATTCGATTTTCGCTATTACTGAAAACTTTTAATTCATATCAAAATAGAACTATTTAATTGCATGATTTTCGTATAAGTATTGTCAATTGGAAGTAAAATAATATTTTAATTGGAAACAGATTTTGTGTCAAATTCAGTTTTCGCACTACGAAATAACGGGAATTATGAATAATTTTAATTTCGTCAAAACACTAATGTAAAAAATGAAGCAGATTTTCCGTTTTATTATAGTATTCACCTGAAGATAAATGTTAATTAAAATAAAATGGACAATAAAACGTCGAAACGTCGTGATATTCAACACAAATAAAATTAGTAGAAATCCAACATAAATCTTGTTCCCCAAAAGAAACATCACTGTCTATGATCTTCAAACAAACACTCATCCATTTCGCTTACAAATTTTTATTTTCTCTTTTTTTTCAGACCTATAATTGTGTTTATTGTTCTGTTCTCATTTTAGGACTTTTTTAAGAAATCGTTTAGTAAACATTTAATAGATTTGAATTAACTAGAATGTAAGAAAAATCACCATTGATCAATTTTGATTCCTTTCTTACTTTTGCTTTACCATGCATACAAAACACTATTTACTTAACAAATTTTATGTTTTTTGATGAACTAAAAGTAGTATAAATCTTTTGATGGTCTTCTAAATGAATAAGTTCCAGTGGTAACGATTTTTGAATTTATTAAAGCAAGATCTATAGATTTGTAGATTCTTTGTTGAGATAAATAGATATTTTAGATTTTGAGTTACAGAGAGGCCAATGGTTCGAAAATGTTCGACGTGTAACCGTAAACTTTTCGCAGACTGTCCTGCGCTTAAATGGAATTATTTTTATACAACATCAATAATTATATATTTACAATCAACAAGTCATACACTAGAAATAGAATTTTGCCTTTCCGTCGGACTGTCGACATAATCCGCGAGGGTTTGTTATCGGATTTATTAACAAAAAAAGCAAGTATCAGTGATAAATAATGTGTTGACACATGTCACTTGGAAAAGTTAAAACTTTGACAGAAATTCGCACAAGATATATGCACTGTTGCTTATCCTTATTCCATATTTAGGAAGTAAATATTATTGACAATATAATTTTAAAATACGTTTCATATGTACAAAATACAAATCAGAATATCATTTCCTTGAGATATTTTATGTTTTTCTTTTATTCAAGAGACGTTGAATACGGCGTATTTTTCTTATATAGGATTTATAGCACTGTGTCTTCCAAAGCTCCCCTTATCTTGGCACCCCTCTCTATGACACCACTGTACGTCTTCAAGAGAAAAAATAACGTTTTAGCAAAGTTACTGTCGTAACTGACTGTTGTCTTCTTATCAAGTAAAATATGAAATCGGCCTCACCACCTCACACAATCAATTTAAATTTTTTGAAATATTTTATTTGTAGGGTATTTTATTCGTAAACATGAAAATATAAAATTTATTACACATTCGATAATACATATTCTTAATATTTTCTTTAGATTCTTACTGTCGAGTTTTTTTCTTCTCGGATATCAATGTTTACTGCAGCTAAGTTCAACTGTTGATACTGAAAACTATTTTCTAAGGCTATATATATATATATATATATATATATATATATATATATATATATATATATATACTTTTTCGGCATGCTTCGATCTTCCTTTTAGTATTCGCGATAGTTGATCATTTCTCCTCTAGTTTCACATTATACAAATGCTTTAGTTTTTGTTGCCTTACCGTCATTATGACTTCAATATTTTAATTTATTCTACGTGGATCTTTTTCGTTCAAAACAATATCGTTACAAAGAATTCCTAAAATTCTACGTAAACCCACAGCTCCATTGATGCTTTTTTATGGATGCTTCAGTTGTGGGGTTTCGACCCTATTTGATATTGCAGACATAGTCACGAAAGATTTTTACTTTTATGTTGAGAGTTAATATTCTGTTTTTGAAAGTGGATTTTTATCAATATAGCTTGTGCCTTTCTATATGGCATCTAAACTTCTGTGATCCTATTTATTTTTTAAATCCTTGCCTAAATAAGTGTATTTGTTTATCCTTTATATTCTTTGGTCATTTATCGAGAAATTACTATAGAGGTACTCCATAATAGAAAAAATACAACCTATTATTGTGAGATATGTCCTGGAATAAAAAGCAGGGTCACAAGCGAATGAAACAATGATAAATGTGATGGGATTAAAACTTGATATGGTGGATGACATAAGAACCAAAGAACCTATATAGGATGGTAAGGACAAGATAAAATATCTAAACGAATACATAACTGAAACCTAAAAGGTAAAAGGAAATGTGGAATACCACAAAATAGCTACAAAGAGGGTATTAATAGAGAAATTTGGTTAGGAGGAGATATAGAAAAACAGAGAAGACTGGAGATTAGAAACAGACATGTATATCAACTATAATTGGATTGGTGTATAAACTTCTATAAAATACAAAGAAAATTATGCTTACTTTCTAAATAACATTCCTATACTATAAAATCCCTTAAATTAGCGGCGTATGAATAAGCAGTTTTAAAAGAATGATTAAAATTACGTATTAAGCTAATTAGATAATTTTGTTTCAATTGTTATTTTTTCGGCAATATCTCCACTATGCTTTCATTGTATTAGGTATTTCGAATTTCAACATGTAGATGTTGAAATTCAGACTGTATGCAATGTATAACTGGACCAGACTATAAAGATTCCATCACGTTACGCTCATGCAATTTTTTATCTTCAGTGTACACCGATTACCGTTGTTATCCGCTTCCTTGAATATTTCAACCAGATTTTTTTATTCTTTTTTGAAATTGTTTTGGGCACGGTCGAAGCAGGTACAGGTGAATTTCAGACAAGAATACGACATACCTGTTTCGATGTTTGCCCCGAGGAACAGGTTATCTGATTGGAAAAAACATATATGGTGACTTGGTTTGTTTCGAAGACTTTCTCCGATTTGTCATAATTGTATATATTAAATCCTGATCCAAATCCAAAGAGAACAGTCATTACATTTTTTGGGTAATGTTAGACTGTGAAATATCTACTCGTATAGCCAAATAATTTTTTAAAAATTATCGAAAAAAGTTTATTTAGAAATAACCTATGGTATTAAATAAAAATTTTTTCAAGAAAATCTATCAACTTTTGATGTTTAATAGCAATCACAGTACATGCCAAATGAGATTTGGGCGGAACGTATGCCAGTTATATATATATATATATATATATATATATATATATATATATATATAGCTTTATTCGAAATTTGACTTTGGCATTAATTTTTGCTTCGATCGAGATAAAAAGTAACAAAAAAATAGTAGTCACGCGATTAACATTATCTATCAAACTCTTTTTCCAAAAAAAAAATTCTAAAGTGAGGTTATATCTCAAAATATCGAAAAAAGTTATTGAAACAGTTTTTCCAAATGAAAATTTTGAGGCTATATGTAAAATTTCAGCTTTATATAAGATAATTTAAATTTTTGGCCCATTTTTTGTAAATTGCACCACTGTTGTAAAATAAGACTTAACGCAACCTATATAAAACTTCTTGGTTTTGACAATGCTGCATCCCAGACACAATGTTTAAAGTAGCGCCATATCAATTAATATTTTTCTACAAAATCTAAATAGAACTATTAAAATTTGGTCACATGTGCTGCAAAATTTATTTGTTTTTGACCCTGCATAAGGTAACTTCATAAAATAACTATTTTGTAAGACGTAGTTGTGTCTAAAAGTAATATAAATTATAATTAAGACAAACAAGTACACAGTGTCATCGGTAATATCTGCATTAGGTGTAAAATAAATTTTTATTGAACTTTAAGTAAAGTTTATCTAGTTTCAACGAATTAATTTAAAACTCCATTATTAAAATTTGTTATTAAGCTACGTTATTAAAAAAGTTAAAATAGTATTTTGTTATTTAAATGCAGTTTTCAAAAAATTAATAATGATCTTTCCGTAATGTCGATCATTTGAAAAGTGTGATTCGAAACTGTATTTTAGAAATAAGGCGCCTTAGTACAGGGGCGGATCCAGCCTCTCTCTTTGGGGGGGGGGGCGGTTATATTACAAAGTACAGTATGGCAAGTGAAAGCAAGTTGTCGACGAGGGGGAGAGATGCCAGCAACGTTCCCATTTCTAGTGTAAAAGGCAGGGTCGTGTCTATTTTTTTGAACTCAAAGCTCTTGGGGGTGGGGCGATCGCAAGAAAAAACAAGTTTTCGATGAGTGGGAAGATACCAGCAGCATACACATTCCTAGTATGAGGCAGAATCGGGTTTGTTCTCCTCCACTCAGAAGTCTTGGAGGAGGCGATTGCAAGAAAAAACAAGTTGTCGACGGGGGCTATGGAAGTCAACACCATACACATTCATGGTGTAAGAGGTACAATCGGGTGTATTTTCCTGAAATCTAAGTTCTTGGGAATTCCATCTTTAATGGAATTTCTGATACTGGATTTCTGGAATGCAATGGAAGGCACACAGAAATATAATTTTAAATTTGAGGTTCTTGAATTGTTTTTAATTTTAATTTTTATATTGGAAAATTTGAGTCAATTAAACTATTTTCTTAATATTCATGTGTATTACCACTTTTAGTCACAAACTACGTTTTCAAAAATAGTTATTTTATGAAGTTACCCTATACAGGGTCAAAAACAAATAAACTTTGCATTACATGTGACCAAAATTTAATAGCTCTATTTGAATTTTGTAGAAAAACATACATTTAGTATGGCACTACTTTAAACAAAATATATTTGGGTTGAAGCATTGTCAAAACTAAGAAGTTTAACGTAGGTTGCGTTGAGTCTTATTTTGCATCAATGGGGTGCAATTTACAAAAAATGGGCAAAAAATTTAAATTATCTTATATAGCTGAAATTTTGCATACGGGATAAAAATTGCATTTAGATAAACTTTTTTTAATAAATTTTTCGTTATTTTGAGATATAATCTCACTTTGGAAAAAAATTGACAGATAATGTTGGAATTATAGGTTATTTTTATTTTTTTGTATTTCTATAATTTCTAGAAAGTCTCGTTTTTTTTCTATGTTTTCAGATTCAGATGACCAAGTTGGTTTGGTAATCCATTTTCTGATGGTAGATGGTGAGATCTAAGACGTCTGTTTTATTTTCATTATCTTTATCTATTGTAAATACAATATATAGGTCTTGCAGATGGCAATTATTAAAGCAAAACGTACATTGAAATGTAACAGTTACCCCGATAAGCTAAATAATACCATATTTAAACAACGAGTACACCTTTTTACGATAACAACTAGAAACAAATCAAAAAGAAACTTACAGTACATTTCAATGCCATATATCCCCAAATTATCAGAACAGTTGCAAAATATTTTCAAAAACTACAATATGACCCTGAGCCACAAAGATCATAACCTCCTAAAAGACAATTTCAGTCGCATAAAATCAAAATTGCCCATTTTTAAAAAACGAATACACCTCTTTTACGATAACAATCAGAAACAAATCAAATAGAAACTTACAAACTTGCAAACTGTTTTCAAAAACCACAATATGACCCTTAACCACAAAGAACATAACCTTCTAAATAGAATCAAAATTGCCCAAAAGATAAGAAAACTCAAGTTCTATATGAAATGCCGTGTGAATAATGACAAACCAGCCAATACTCCAAAAATGGGCTAAAAATCCATTAATACGATAAAAAAGCAAACCCCTTAACGAAACACAGTATTGAAACAAAATAGACCTTGAGTAATAACAACACATAACAACACGACAATTCTGAAACTCGAAACACAAAAAACGAGAGTTTCTAGAAATGATAGCAATCCAAAAAAATACCATTATTCTACAGCAGACACTAAACAACTTAACAAGATATATCATGGCATCCCCAGATAATAATTTAATTTCTAACCAAACAACATAAACTATACCACAAATAAAAATTATCTATAAAAAAAATAATAAAATCAAAACAACTAAGATATATACAACCACTTCTTAAAATCTTTTTTATTTGCACTATACCCGCGAATCCACCCCTACATTAAAATCATCTGACACTAAGTTTCCGAGATCGGCCTAAGAGCACACAAAAGACAAAAGAAGGTCAATGTATTTGTAACATAGATTTTTCATGTGAAAACGAACTGCATAACGGAAAGTCAGAAAATAGACGGAAAGAAACAAATGATAATACTTAAAGTGAATTTTTTGTGATAGTTGCTATCTTCAAAAAAATATATGGCAAGCTAAGTGTAGGTATAAAAATTATTAAACTTACTTAAAAAAAGTATATTCCCATTAATTCCAAAACATTTCTGGTGAAGGTTTATTTATGAACCGAAAGGTCAAAATAATTGTATATCAAGTAAAATAAAGAATAGTAAAAAATACAAAAACACATATCTGTGTCTAATTTATCAATAAAATGGTTCAACATTAGAAGTAACATGAAGATGTACAATATTAACAGGACAAAATAACGTAATATATTACGATTTAAATATTTTTTTTATCCGAAGTAAACATAGCCTTCGCCCTGGCAGGTTGACCTGGTCGATCTTAATTTTACTTGCAAATTGTTTTAAAGTAGATCAAACAACATGTATTAAGATTGTGATATGTTTTAGATATGTTTACTTGTGTCTAAAGCCACAACGATTATGTTTGATTAATAGGCTCTGATCAGGCTTATAACTGGATCAGTCGTTATGAATCATTCTAATTTAGATTTGGGCAACACACTAGCATATATTTTTCTAATATTAGCATTACGTCCTGTTTTCATACGGGGACGATAGAAATTGTATATGATAATAATGTTTTGTTTATGAGTGAAAGTATGTAATGTGATAATATGTATATAAAATCACTATGTTCTAGTGAGATGTCAAGTTCTCTTTTCTATATATTTCTTTGGCTTAGAGGTTATGCCTGACAAGGTCAAGTGCGGATCGTCGTACATGGTTTTGGTGTAATATAATATATAATAAAAATAAAAAATAACTAAAAAACGGCAATTATATCTGTTTTGAACAATTATGTACACCAGGGTGATATAATATACCAATTTATCTAGGATTTATTGACTGTAGAAAAACGTACAATGGTTCTGAGTAGTAAAGAGAGTAATAATAAATTTTTGAGTAGTTACACAATATATCAAACTTATCGAGTTGTTATCACCTAGCGAAGAGAATATTGCAACTACACCAAATTACCTGTCCCGTACGTATAAAAAAGGAGCAAGACAGGGTGACACTTTTCCCAAAATTATTTACAAAATTCCTTTAACATGTTTTTAGAATCTGAACTGGGATTAAATAGAAATTAAGAAAAAAGGAGAAAAACTGAAATGATATAGTTATATAAAACTAGAAAAAAAAAAACAAATAATGCAAACCGAGAAAATATAGAAAAAATATTGTTCACAATTAAACAGTTAAATAAGATAAAGAATATATATATTTATACATATATATATATATATATATATATATATATATATATATATATATATATATATATATATATATATATATATGACGTAAAATGCGAACAGTAAATGCAAACTTCGTTCCGAACCATATCCTTTCCGTGTTAGAGGTTGCAGTTTGAACAAATTGCTAAGGAACACAATTTATCCTATTCCACCACCATCGAGATAATGGCCTACCTGTACCACCATACCGAGAAGAAAGTTAAAACTTACCCTCCTCGCCACAGTGATACGTCAGAGGTGCATGTTTCGTGTCTACTAGACTCATCAGGGTACCGACATGCACCTGGCTGTACAAAGGACAGACCGGAAGGAAGTATGCAAATACTGAACGCGGCTTCGCCGACCTCCCGCCGGATGGCTGAAATATGTTTATGCGGCTTTCACGGATTCCTCCGTGTGAGGTGCAATAGCTGTGGATATATCCATATTATGCCGTTGTAGTGCTGAAATTACTTTCAGCAAATGTACAACTATATGCAGCTCCGTGTATGAATGAAGTAAAATGCAAACAGTAAATGCACACGGAGGAATCCGTGAAAGCCACATAAACATATCATTAGTAAATAAAATAAGGTTAGAAAAAATTATATTTTGGTTAGTGTATAAACCAGTTGGGGTATTGAAGGCTTGCGGAATAAGCATCTGGAAAGCGTGTACTTTTTCAAAGTGGTACGGGTACAGTAACTGTTGTGTCAGAATTCCATGTACAAAGCATTTGGTAACATTGTAGGGTGTCACGAGTTTTCTTATGCTGTTTAAAGAATTGTTAGCAATATCTTGCAAAGTTTGTTACTCTACGTAATGGTCTCGTGCTTTCTTGGGAGGGCCTTTACCGCCACGTCGTGGCAAAAATGACCCTGAATAAAACATGTAAAAAATTAACTCGTTAACACTTATAATTATTCTCCAATCATCTTTTACCTGTTTCCCTTAGGCTTCGATCAACCCTTTGAAAGGATTTTGGACTTGACAATATTCGAGTTGGAAATCTTTCAGCACAAAGTCTTCTTGCTTCCGAAGAATTTGACAGAACTTCACTATAAATTAAATACATATCAGCATAATCTGCGTGAGAATATTTTTCCCTTTTTTTTTAAATAATTTGTACCTGAAGGGGGTTTTGACGAGTTACGTTAATAGTAAATCCTTATATAGGTATTAACAACATCAATATAATTTTTACCTGATTGTGCTTAGCATTAGTAACTTTTGGGTTTTTCGCATAAAGACCGATTTATCTCGACAACCGCCCGTTTTCAGCTCTGTAAAATGACCTTTCAAAAAATAGGCCCAACGAGTGTAGCTGCAAGTCCGTTCCTGACTTCCCTAATGATCTAAAACAACTACTTAGTATAGTTTAATGAGTCTTTATGCCCTCTATAAAATATTAAAATTTCTTTCAATTATGCAAGTTGTTTTAAAACTTGGAGTCGATAAGGTAAATCGCTGTGTATCCTTTTAGAACTGTATATCCCCGTTCAGGGGCACTTTAGGAGTTTCTTTTCTATGACAAAGCATTATTGGACACCCTATATATATATATATATATATATATATATATATATATATATATATATATATATATATATATATATATATATAGCGTATCGGTACAGTTTGAAGATATCCTAATAAAATAACACTTTATGTTAAGATCGGACCTAGGTGGTTTTATGATGTATTTATATTATAAATATTCATCTATTAATTTAAAAACTGATTTCTTATCAAACATTTTAAATCAATAATGTAAAATAGGAATTTTATAGACTGTATAGTGGAAATACAATACTATAAATGAATAAATACTTCCTTTATTGATTGTTATTACCACAATAATCTAACTTGAATAACCTCTTCTAGATGACATGGGTGAAGTGAAGTGTATAATCTTATGTTAATAATTTTTAAGATGGGTGTGTGGTGCGAGGCCAATATTTCGCATAAATTGGATATGGGTATTTCTTGAATTTTAAATAAGATTTCAATGACAGACTACCTGTCCTCTTCACTATAAGACTTTTTGGGGCTCAGTTGCATAACTTTAAATTACTCTGTAAAACATAACTTTTTGGTATTTTGAAATAATTCTAGAATTTGCCCATAGGGTATGATATACAGAACATATTCCAAATTTGGAGAAGATTTAAAATAACTGATAACATACAGGATGTTCCATTTAAAAAAATATATAAATGACATCGTCTTTTGACAGTTGTCACTGGCATATGGAATGAACAATTAAATAGAAGAATTGTAATTCTGAAAATTAAAGGAAACCCGAATCCGTTATCACTTGGTTGGCCTTTTATTAAGCCGTTCCGGAACATTTGCTCAACCCTGTATACTGTTAAAAATTCATTAAATTTATGTCTATTCTACATTAAGTTTAATGATTTTGTACCTAAAATCGTGAATAATTTACAGTTACTCTAAAACAATTCATTCAAATATCAGTTCGTCGTAAATTAAATTTAATTAAATCGTATCTTAAATTTCAATAGAGGAACTGAAAAGATATTTCAACTTTCTGTACATTAAAAGTAATTCACATGTACCTTAGCATTAAAGAATTTACATTAATATTCATGGTACATTGCATGAGATTCCGGAAGATGGCGCAACTTGTATTGAACTTTCTGTTTAGTATGATAGAAGTTGCTTAAAGGACTCAAACTGCCGGTACTAACGGAAAGCAATGAGTTTGAAATCGGTCTACAGATAACTGAACATTACCTATGGGAAAAATTTTCACCTCTTCCTTGTAGCAGAATTTTTTGACCTCATATTAATGTCGATGCATTAAATATGTGATTTAATTTCTTAAATTCAATGAACACTGGCTGTATATTTCATATGCATAGTCACCTTAAAAAGTAGTGATCAAAAATTTAAATTTAATTTATGACTATAGTAGATTTTATGAAATAAATTAATTTAGATTAATGTAAATTAATAAATTTAATGCATTATTATATTAAAAGCATTTAATAAACGTTTATGAAATTTGCTTCCAGCACATTTACCTTAAATTTAATACATTTTCTTTTTACTGTGTTTATTACCTTTTTGTGTTCATGAAAATTGTTCGAGTTTATCTGATTTTTGAAATTATTTCCCTTCTTGCATTAAATTATTTATTAACTGTACTGCCATCACATTTAAAAAGGGAAACTTGTTCGACATCACTGTTACTGATAAGCAATATCACGTCCTTTGCAGTTTTTGAGGATAGCATTATATTCATTTTAGAGACATTCATAAGCATTCATCTGTCACTGTGTTGGAAAACTTGATCCATCATTACCTGTAGTTCAGTCAAGCTGCTTGTTATGATGACGGTATCGTCAAAATATCACGTTGTTAATTAGCCTTCCATTAATTGTATTCTGCTTACTGTCTCATCAAGTGCTTCTTTGAATATTGCTTGTGAATAGATGTTACAAAAAACTGCCAATATCAGCCGATTTGAATAAGTCAATCACTTTTTCATGTTTAACACAGTTAAATGCTATATAACAATGCTAATCCTGTTCCAACTTCGTACTTTTTAATAAATTGATGAAATATTTACTAAATTTTTACAATTAATATATGATTTATATGTTATGCGACATCCTGTATAGACGATATTTAAAAGTAAAATCAATATATTACATATCCTAATTCGCGTACATGTAATGTGGTGAGTCTTATTACGTAACTTAAATGGTTACAATATTTGCGATTTAGGTTTACTAAATGATCCTCGTGACTAAATTTGCAATAAAATTAAATTTAAATTATAGAAGCCCAGCTTTAAACGGGTCTTTATGTAAATTGCGAAAGAATTTGGTAAAAATTTGCAAATTCAAAAAATTTGAATATTCTCAAGTTGCCGACATGAATTTTAATAGAAAGTTAAATCCGAAATGGTTTACACAAATGCTTGTTGCAAATGGCTCTCGAGTAACTCAATTTAATATAAGTATATGACATTGATCATAGAAAATATCCAAGAGTACATCTATTTAGGTCACGTCATGAAACTGGGCAAAGAAAATCAAACGGCGTAAATAACAAGGAGAATAGAGCTGGCATGGGCTGCCTTTGGAAAGTTGCAGTACGTATTAAGAGATAGAAACACATCAATCAACCTTAAACGGAAAGTGTATAACACGTGTGTCTTGCCTGTTGCTACTTACAGCATGGAAAAGATAACACTAACCAAACAACACGCAAATGGGCTCCGAGTCACTCAACGCTCTATGGAGAAACAAATTTTAGGAATCTCGTTACGGGACAAAAAACGAAATCAAGTAATAAGATCAAGAACCAAAGTAGTTGACGTCATTGAACGTATATCACGACTAAAGTGGCAATGGGCGGGACACATAGCTAGACAACAGCCCGATAGGTGGACGATTCAATTACTGCAATGACGGCCGCGAGAAATGAACCGAAATCGTGGCAGGCCACAACGCAGATGGGTAGATGATATAAGACAGTTTGCTGGAAAAGACTGGCTCCAGAAGGCGAGAGACAGATCCCAGTGGAGGACCATCGGAGAGGCTTATGTCCAGGAGTGGATGTCAATGGGCTGAGAAAGAAGAAGAAGAAGATGTGATGTTGATTAAAACCTGTTCCAAATTAAATTCTATATTTTTTTTTGAATCGCAGTTTTTCGCCTAATAAAAACTTTATATGAAGTAGAAAAAAGATGTTATGTTAAAATAGATATAGGAGTAGTAAGAAAAATCTTGTCTAGAATTCCCGATCTATGTAAATACAATGATTAAAAAGTTCCCTTAATTACCACCAGGTGGCGCTCTGAGTCAGCTGATTTGGGTTATGTTTTTTATTTTTGGTTAGGGTGCCACATCCATCATTGACACCACGAACATAACATATAAAACTGGACTGCTCATGAAAAAAATTTTTTGACCCTCCTTCGTATTGGTCACCATTAGGTGCAATGATTTGTATGGCGACATTGAATTCCCTGCTAATTTCTTATATTGGCGTGAATATGTCGTGTATGAATGTCAATTCTATTATTCTAACTAACAGGTTTAGATAATAACTATCTCTTTCTATAGTATATCTCAAACTCCTTGTTTTACTTGACAGGTTAATTGAGCATATTCAATAAAAAAGACCGGGATAATTGTTTTTGTAAAACAATATTTAACTTAAATTTCTGTTTTAAGTTTCCTCAAAATCATAATTTTTCTGTTCAAAGCAATTCCTTTAAAGCTAATTTTTTAAACTTCTTTGGAACAACGTCAATATGTAGCAATTTTATTATTTTTAGATAACAAGCATGAAATGTCAGTTCTTATAAATAAATGAAAATGCTTTTTCTGACTGTTTACATATTTTATTTTTTACAATAAAACTGTTATTTAGCAAAATAGCTAAAATGTGAAATATGCACCAAAAACAAATCGAGACTATTTTTTTTTAAATATCTGTTTTGGAAAAGATTGTGAAAATCAGTGGGTATTTTTGCAAATAACATTAATATAATCTACATCCTTCTTCGGACGTAGAGAATAAGAAGTTATTTTTAAAAATTTTATAATATGAATTAATATAGTATATTGTTTAATGTAAGGTCTTGACATGTCCATATAATCTATCGCAAATTAATAGAGTTTCATCATTTAAAAATAGCTTCGATTAGGTCTTTGTTAAAATTATTTTCTCCTAGATACTTTTAGGGAACTGATATGTTAAGTATTTAACAACATTCATAAAAATGTTGACCCCCTTCATAATAACGGAGCTTTAATTTAAATAAAGTAAAATAACATTATGTATTAAACCATTTTTATAAAAAAAAATAAACTCTAAAGTGAATAATATTAAAGTGGTCTATATTTAATTGTAAATAAAACAATATTTATTAAGTCACTTTAAATATAAAAAAGATTGTAAATACAAGAGTGGGTTTCTTACATAAATACAATAATTTTTAATCTAAATATATACATAAAGATTTACTAGTAACTTTTAATTTTTACACTCGGTCAAACTTTCCATTTACTTAACTGTTTGAGAATCTGGAATTGACCTTTCCTAGAGTTCAATTTTTGAAATGGTAATCAACACAGCTTCTCACTACTTTGACAAAGGATTCTTATGACACAAATTTCCTTACTATTTGAGCTAATAATAAGCAATTAAATATAAATTTATTTTAAATAAATAACATATTGAAACAAAAAGTTATTATTTTATTTTTAGACAAAACAAATACATAAAAGTTTTATGTAATATCCAAACATGCTTAATAATATTGAAAAATTTCATAATATATGCAATCATTTATTTCTGTTTTATTATGGTATATTGGTTTTTAAACGCAAATCATTTTAAATTTGAACAGTATACCAGTTTCGATGTTCAGCTTGATATGTCAGTGGAACATTAACTTCATGATAAAACGATGTTGTTGTTGGTTAAGGCACACCTAATTCAGGACTTTTTTTGGTAGAGCCAGAGTATGTTATTAAGTCCAAGTTTAGTTGCTTCAAGATGTTTACATCGAACAGTGCTTCATAGCTTTTTTCAGGCAGTTTATTTGTAAGAAACACACCACAAACTTTTTGTTCATCTTCTTGTATAAAACTGTTTCCAGAAAAATGCTACGAATAAAGTTATTCATCTGGTGTATAAAAGAATAATGATCATGACCAATTTGCTTCAGCTCTTCAATTTGAAGTTTCTTTTCTCTTAGGAAACTAAAATATTGATAACATTTAAAAATTATCCTACATGATAACCATAAGCAATTCAATTCTAAGGTGAAATTTGAAATAATTATTACTGAACGCTTTATAACTTTGCAATTAAATAAATTCCAATTTACCAGATGAGGTATTTTCACGTCTTACGATGAAGAATCGCATTTTTTAAAATACCAAAAAAAAACTTAAAATTCAAGTTCCTGTTTGAAATTTTCAGTAAAACGTTACATAAAACAGCAAAATCAGAAATAAATTATTGTCAAAATGAAAAGTATTCAGTCAGTGTCAAAAATACACTTTCACCAATATAATAAAAACTTAGGGAATTCATTGTTACCAAACCAATTATTTGCACGTAATGGCACGGGGCATGGTGGGGTAATTTTTAGTATAAGGAAGGTATTATGCATGAGCAGCCCAATTTTATATATCAAGTTCATGGTTGACATTCTCACCAAATTTTATCACCGTAGCTTGACATTTGAAAAAGTTACGCCATCTTGAGTGCATGTGTTTTCGATTTTTTACAGTTTCAAAAATGAAGTCGTATTTGCAACAACGTATTTGTCTTAAATTTTGCTTTAAAAATGGATTTAATGGTGTAAAAACTTTCCAAATATTGGAAAATTGTTTCAGCAATGATTCGCTAAAGAAAACAGTGGACCATCTTTTTTAAAATTCCTGGAAGTCTTTAAAGTGGCGGAGTCGCGACGGGTAACATCTAGTTATAACATAGTTGTCATTTTGAAACCTAATCGTGCTCGTACGAAGTCGGGGCGGGTCTCTGATTAATGATAAAGTTATTTCAAATCATGTTAAATAAGAGTACGGCTTTAGATTTTCTAACCAAAAAATATTTATCGAAAACTGGCTATATAATTCCGTAGCACTATGTCATGTATAGATAGGAATTTATAAGATTTTAAAAAGCTCCTGTTCTTATTATATTTTTGGCTTTTTTGTACTAAAATTGTACAGATAAACACAAATAAATACATGTATATTGTACAAAACTACATGCTCGGCTTTGAATTTAAAGGTGATTTATCAATAGTAGAATTATTGTCATCATCTGACAATACTATTATTTATTACTGCATCTATGTTATTGTATACCGTTAACAATGGTACAAGATTGCTAATAACAGTTTATGGAACAATAATAAGAGAACAACTACGCGTAGTTAGAAATAAAAGCGGTTGAATGTCGTGCTCCTTACACTAAAAACTGTTGAATTACCATTGGCCTAAAAAATAAAATTTACATTAACAAACAAAAAACGACTACGAGGAGTGGCATTGATTTTTTCAAATATTTAAACTGGAATTACGAGGGGCACTAAAAAAGTTTTTTCTCAGTGGAACCAAAAACTTGAGTTATTTCTCCAAAAATTACTTTAAACTAAGTAGGGTGCTGGCTTTTACTTCATATAAATCCACATTCAACGATGAATAAAAGACGAATATTTGTCAAATTTCCACTATATTATTAGTAATTAATGCCATTTTCCAGATGACAACCAACTGAAAGAAGATACTGACGCCTATTTTGAAGGACAACATAAATCATTTTTTTTCTGAAAAAATAAAGTAATTTTTAACGATGAATAAAAGACGAATACTTTTTTCCACTATATTGTTAGTAATTAATATAGTGGAAATTTGACAGATATTCGTCTTTTATTCATCGTTAAAAATTACTTTATTTTTTCAGAAAAAAATGATTTATGTTGTCCTTCAAAATAGGCGTCAGTATCTTCTTTCAGTTGGTTGTCATCTGGAAAATGGCAATCTGTCAGGTAGTTTTCTTAATCTCTAAATAAAAATAAATCAAATTGGATTATAAGGCAGGTGTTTTAGAAATTAGAATTGTGAAACACGGGTTGAATTGTGATTGCTTTGTAAACTCGTGTATTGTAAAAAGAACTTTCTTGTGACATCAATAAGGGCAATTTCAATTGATAGCTATACTTACCGTATTTCAGTAGGTTACTGCGGCGATTAACGTATCGAACAGGTTGGGAAGTTTAAATACTTGGGAGCACATATAACAAGTAACAGGGCAGTAACGGAAGAAGTACGCACACAAGTCAACAAAGCGGCCATGAAATCAGGCCAACTAAGAGACATAATCTGGAACAATAAACATATGACGGTTGAGAGCAAAGCAAGAATTTACAAGGTCTGTGTAAGACCGATACTGACCTACGGCGCATAAACGAGAAATGAAACAACAAAGACAAAACAAATTATGAGAACCACAGAAATAAAAACGCTGAGAATGATCACGGGAACAAGATTAAGAGATAGAATAAGAAACGCAAAAATACGCGAGGTCAGCGGAGTGGGGGATGTTGTGAAGTGGGTCCGAAACCGTCGTAGGCAGTGGAGAGATCACGTGGAATGAATGGAGGATGACAGACTAGCAAAAACCGTGATGAGAGAGAAACCAAACACCAAACGGCCGCCTGGACAGCAAACATTTTATACAATTATATAAGAGAAACTTAGCTCTCAACCAACTGAAAAAACCTTATACTATTTTTTTTTTTCATTTGTTTGAGAGCTAAGTTTCTCTTATAAAATTATATTTTATACACCAAACTGCAAGTATATTATCCACTTTTGGTATATATACAGATTTCTACGAGATTATATATTCAGATTGCGTAGAATGCTGGGAGATGGCGCCGCTTGTATTGACGGACAGATGGCGGTGCACTGCCGTAGGAAGTGCTTCCACCCTTTCCTGGTATTCTTGCAATCTGAGATAGTGCTTTGTCTCTGACTGTGTTAGAACAGATTACGTTTGTCCTTATATCATAAGGTTTTTTCAGTTGGTTGAGAGCTAAGTTTCTCTTATATAATTGTATTTTATACACCTAACATTTTATAGTTAAAATTTTGGTAAATCGACACTAGTACATCTTTGTTTAAATGGCGCTTCCTTTATTTTAATTCATAAGCTAACTTTAACATTGCTTTCTCCAGATGTAATCTGAATAAAGTTGATTTCAAATTGTTATCTACAATATTATCATGGCACTAAATAAACATTGTTTTATCAACATTTGTAGAGAAAAGAACAGACAGTTTAAAAAGTTTGTTGCCGATCTATATTCTATCTAAGACATTTATAGAAATTAATTATTTTTTATTACAATATAGCGGTGAAATTAGAAATTTGAAATGAAATTGTAAGAGAATTTTTCCTGCCATTGCTGAAGCATATATATATATATATATATATATATATATATATATATATATATATATATATATATATTTCGACGATCTCCCGCCGGATGGTATATATATGTTTATACGGCTTTCACGGATTCCTCCGTGTGAGATGCAATAGCAATGGTTATATCCACATTATGCTCATTATGCTATTGTAGTGCTGAACTCACATTCAGCAAACGTACAACTATATGCAACTCAGTATGTAAATGAAATAAAATGCGAAACAGTACTATTATTGCATCTCACACGGAGGAATCCGTGAAAGCCGTATAAACATATATACCCTATTCGGCGAGAGGTCGGCGAAGCCGCGTTCAATGTTGCATACTTCCTTCCCATCTATCCTTTGTACAAACAGGTGCATGTCGGTACCCTGATGAGTCTAGTGAGAGACGAAACACGTACCTCTGCTATATCACTGTGGCGGGGATGGTAAGTTTTTGATATATTTTAAATTTGATGTCAAAAATGGCGTTTGCAGGCCTAAACATAACTATCAATTTCTTCTTTATTATTTAAATGGGGTTAGTTTCCTTTGAGAAGATCTACTTTGCTGGACTGTGTTGATATTTTGATAATAAATAAATACAGAGTGATCTAAAGCTAACGATAAATATTAAGTTAAAAAAATTGTTAAAAGAAATTTTTTTTAATGTTAATCCCCTATATTTATTTAAATTGTAAAAATTCTATACGGCTTTTAAATTTTATTATTAGTTGAAGCACTATCGCCATGACGGTAAGATGTGACTAAAGAAAACAATTGAGCACTAAGAAATGTCACTATTTCTTGCAATCTGACAATAATTAATAAAAATCATGCCGGAGCGATTAAATTATACGCACGAAAATTTTTTAAATTTGTTTATTGTCTATGGGGAATATAGCAAAATTTAACAAGAATATGCCAGACACTGGCTGATAGATATCCAGGTAAACAAAAACCGCCCCGGAACAGTAATTATGATTTTTATTAATAATTGTCAAATGCCAAGAAATAGTGATATTTCTGTAGTGCTCTATTGCGTCACGTTTCAACGTCATGGCCAACTAATAACAAAACTTAAAAGCCGTATAGCGAAAAATATTAAATGGCCAATATTTCAAAAACTACAAATTTTTCGAATAGATAATCTTATTCAAAGTCACCCTTATTTCTAGATAACATTATAAAAACAGGGGTTTACTTAAAAAAATTGACTCGCTACGATTTTTTCAAGTTAATATTAAATGTTTTTGATTACCCTGTTTGTATTTATTATCAAAATGTTAACACAGCTAATTAAAGTTGAACCCCTTCTAGAAGAAAACCAACCTCAATTAAATAATAAAGGCTTTTATATAGGAGAAATAGATGTTATGTTTAGGCCTGCAAACGCCATTTTTGACATAAAATTTCAAATATGTCAAAAACAGGTACAGGACATTACATATTAAATATGTCTATAATTTTGTATAAAATCTTAAAATTAAAACATATATAGGTATTTCATTTAAAACAAGCAAGAAGGCATCAACTTCCAATGCCATGTCATCTTGCCGATTTAAAAAATTTTGCAAAGTTTATTTTCCGAGAAATCGTTGTGACACTCTGAATATATATAAATATATACAGTGCCTTCATTTCAAAACGAACCATCCTTAATAACTTTGTTAAATAGAAAAATTTAAAAAAAAGAAAAAACACGTCAATTTAGATATACAGGGGGAAGTTTAATTTTGCATTTGTTAAAAGTCTGTCAATCACCGCCTCACCTCCAGCTAACCTCACTTTGATATGTCAAATGGGAACCCCCACCTTGTGACACATCATTGTAAGCAGCATAAAATTGTCTATCCAACCGTATAAAAAAAATTAAATCGGTTGACGTACAAGCGAATAGTGTGCAAAAATGTCTTGTAATAATGCATAATATATCGGCCTCGAACTTTGGTATGTCAAATGATTACCCTATAGTGTGATACATCATTTTAAAGGGCATACTATCTCCTATTTAGCCAATAAAAAAAAACAAAATCTGTTGATGTACAAGCGAATAGTAAGAAAAGATGTGTGGTAATAATAGACACCTTATCACATTAAACTTTATTATTCAAATGGCTACTTCATAGAGTAAAATATTATTTTAAATTTAAAATAAATATTTTTTTAAAATAATAAACAGTTAAAATATTTGCGAGAAAAAAACTAAGCCTGTTTTAAAATTCATCGCAAAATTCATTGTAGTCTAATCAATCTAGTGTATTTATTTCAATGATATTTTTTGCGGTACCTGATAGGTACAAAAAATCACTGCAATAAATAAAATTTTTAAGATCTTTAAACACCAGTTGTTTATTATTGTTAAAATTGTCATTGTGACGCCTAGTTGAAACGTGAATATAAATGGTGTATACGCTAGCCGAAAGAATAGAAATAATTTTTCTCTATGGAGCTGAAGATCGGTGCGCTCGTAGAACCGCCAGAGCATTTAACGAGAGGCATCAAGACAAAAACGTAGGCCATAAATATGTACTCGAATTGGTACGAAAGTTTGAAAAAACGGGATCCGTTTGTAATAAAAAATATATTGAGAAAAGGGTTGTAGATGAAGCATGCCAAATCGAGGTACTAGGACAGTTTGCAATAGATCCAACTTTATCCATCTCAAAGGTCGCAGATTTAACCAACATTTCTGCTGGCTCTGTGCATAAAGTTTTAAAACAAAATAAGTTTTTTCCCTACAAAATTCAAATTCTTCAAGAACTCGGAGAAGACGATTTTGATAGGAGAATTCAATTTTGCGAATTAATGTGCCAACGAATTGACGAGGACCCCCATTTACCTAAGAATATCTGCTTTAGTGATGAATCAACTTTTTTTCTAAATGGACTGGTTAACAGACATAACTGCAGATACTGGGATAATGAAAATCCGCACCTTTTCCGAGAAGGGTATACTCAATATCCCGAAAAAATTAACGTGTGGGCAGGAATTTATGGCAATGAAATCATCGGGCCATTTTTTTTGGAAGATAATTTAACTGGGCAAATTTATTTAAACCTTTTAGAAAACACAATATACCCTGCCATTGTGCAATCTTTAGAAAATCAAGTGGATGAAAATGCTGTTATGGTACTAAATGAAAATAATTTGCATTTCCAGCAAGATGGAGCTCCCCCGCACTACGCTTTGGCAATTCGAGAGTGGCTTGATGAACATTTTCCAGGGACGTGGATTGGCAGACGTGGTGCAATTGAATGGCCAGCACGGTCTCCAGACCTAACCCCTCTAGACTTTTTTCTTTGGGGGTATTTAAAAAGCAAGGTTTATAAAACCCCACCTGAAAATATTGACGATTTAAAAGATCGAATTGTTCGGGAATGTAGAGGAATTAGCAGAGAAACCCTTGCCAATGTTCGTGGGGAATTTCAAAATAGGCTTTTTTATTGTCTCGCTAATAACGGCGCACATTTTGAACATTTAATAAAATAATTTTCTTCAACTGAATAAAACTGAATAAACTGCTTATATTTAACACACATTTTTGCATCCTAATTGCCTATAACGTCTATTAACTTAATTTTTTTTGACATCGTTGGATAGCAGATCGTACGTCCTTTAAAATGATGTATCACACTATAGGGTAATCATTTGACATACTAAAGTTCGAGGCCGATATATTATGCATTATTACAAGACATTTTTGCACACTATTCGCTTGTACGTCGACCGATTTAATTTTTTTTATACGGTTGGATAGAAAATTTTATGCTGCTTACAATGATGTATCACAAGGTGGGGGTTCCCATTTGACATATCAAAGTGAGGTTAGCTGGAGGTGAGGTGATTGACAGACTTTTAACAAATGCAAAATTAAACTTCCCCCTGTATATCTAAATTGACGTGTTTTTTCTTTTTTTTAAATTTTTCTATTTAACAAAGTTATTAAGGATGGTTCGTTTTGAAATGAAGGCACTGTATATATATATATATATATATATATATATATATATATATATATATATATATATATATATATATATATATATATATATAAAAATAAACAAATTCACGGTCTATATATTTGAAAAAGTTGTTTTATTCTCCTTACGACCGTTAAGAAAGGGGACAGACAGTATATTCTCTGTGAATTCCACTCTGGTTCACTCTCCATACTAGTTTCGACCACCTAATGGTCTCATCAGTGGAGCTGTAACGAACCGAGAGTAAAATGCACAGGAAACAAATGTCTACTTAAAATCCCCATATCGTAAAATATCGGCAGGATATTACCTGCAGAACTTGATGCCGGACTGTTATCTTAAACAGTACAAACGAACATCTGAATATACCCCGGAGCGGTAGGAAATTTATTAAAAATAAACAAATTCACGGTCTATATATTTGAAAAAGTTGTTTTATTCTCCTTACGACCGTTAAGAAAGGGGACAGACAGTATATTCTCTGTGAATTCCACTCTGGTTCACTCTCCATACTAGTTTCGACCACCTAATGGTCTCATCAGTGGAGCTGTAACGAACCGAGAGTAAAATGCACAGGAAACAAATGTCTACTTAAAATCCCCATATCGTAAAATATCGGCAGGATATTACCTGCAGAACTTGATGCCGGACTGTTATCTTAAACAGTACAAACGAACATCTGAATATACCCCGGAGCGGTAGGAAATTTATTAAAAAT
This sequence comes from Diaprepes abbreviatus, assembly GCA_034092305.1. Taxonomy (NCBI): domain Eukaryota; kingdom Metazoa; phylum Arthropoda; class Insecta; order Coleoptera; family Curculionidae; genus Diaprepes; species Diaprepes abbreviatus. Next base: position 6,678,534 of record JASJET010000094.1, on the reverse strand, counting down.
AAACAAATTCACGGTCTATATATTTGAAAAAGTTGTTTTATTCTTCTTACGACCGTTTTTCAAATATATAGACCGTGAATTTGTTTATTTTTAATAAATTTCCTACCGCTCCGGGGTATATTCAGATGTTCGTTTGTACTGTTTAAGATAACAGTCCGGCATCAAGTTCTGCAGGTAATATCCTGCCGATATTTTACGATATGGGGATTTTAAGTAGACATTTGTTTCCTGTGCATTTTACTCTCGGTTCGTTACAGCTCCACTGATGAGACCATTAGGTGGTCGAAACTAGTATGGAGAGTGAACCAGAGTGGAATTCACAGAGAATATACTGTCTGTCCCCTTTCTTAACGGTCGTAAGGAGAATAAAACAACTTTTTCAAATATATAGACCGTGAATTTGTTTATTTTTAATAAATTTCCTACCGCTCCGGGGTATATTCAGATGTTCGTTTGTACTGTTTAAGATAACAGTCCGGCATCAAGTTCTGCAGGTAATATCCTGCCGATATTTTACGATATGGGGATTTTAAGTAGACATTTGTTTCCTGTGCATTTTACTCTCGGTTCGTTACAGCTCCACTGATGAGACCATTAGGTGGTCGAAACTAGTATGGAGAGTGAACCAGAGTGGAATTCACAGAGAATATACTGTCTGTCCCCTTTCTTAACGGTCGTAAGGAGAATGAAACAACTTTTTCATATATATATATATATATATATATATATATATATATATATATATATTGTAATAGTTTGTTTTAGACGAAAATCTTAAATTTGAATGTATCCCCATTGTTGTCATTACAGCCCTTAATATATCCCAGTGTTTATATACTTAATTGTCTCTTAACACATTTAGAAGAGTGGAATTGGCTTGGAAACTATGTCACATTGTTCTTATAATTTTTATTGCCATATTACAGTCATAATCAATAAGCAGCCTTTGGCATGATCGGTTTTATTTTCATATATTAGGATAACATTAAAACCATCTAACACAGCATAAGCGAAAAATAATCATGTTTAACAGAACACATTAGCTATAGTAATAATAGTCATTGCAGTATGTTAATATTACAAATTACCCGACATGCATCGCCTCAGGTTACGGATGCTTCTTCGGACAAACGGTATCTTGAGCAATCCTATTGTTACTTAAAAAGATTTTTTCCTCTTTATATATTTTATAACAGTAAGATGGTTTATATGTAACTGCGGGAATGTGCCCGTTCGCGATTCTTGAGATGGCTGTTACGGTTTAATTTATTTCGTCACGAACTATTCTTGTTAGTTTTTTCTTATTGGTACCATATAAAAATTTAGGTTCCAGTTAGCTGAGTTAATGTATGTATATATATATATATATATATATATATATATATATATATATATATATATATATATATATATATAAACGATATCTCAACATCTCACATAAAACAATGAAAGATAATCATATTTGCCCTCTGAAGCCTCTCTTACATTTAATGAATTTCATATTCGAAAAAGGAACATATCGCGAAATTTTAAAGGCAGTTATTGTTCTAACCTATAGATGGGTTTCAGTCAGAAATAAGCACGGATGATGTGATAGTCGTAACATGACTATCACATCCTCCAGGTAAAATAATTCGTTGGTTTCATAGCAAATTTAGTACACTCGAGATATTTGTTGATTTGGTTCGTGTATTTGACATTATGGTGCATCAAAAATTACTGGATACATTTGAAAATATTGGAATTTAAGGTCTCGTATGTGACCTGTTTGAGTTATACATAACTAATCGAATACAAAGACTAAAAATTACTCAAACACTAAGCACTACGGGTCCTATCCTACTCTCTCTCTCTCTCTCTCTCTCTATATATATATATATATATATATATATATATATATATATATAAATATATATATATATATATATATATATATAATTTTTCTTTATTTTGTCTTTTCTTGGGTTTAGGTTCTATATTTAATAAAAACACATAACAATTGGCGTTTCGCCCTTTATTCAAGGCTCCAATTTCATCTACCATTGCTCAGTTAGTAATGGAATATTTAGAGGAAAAAGTTTAAGAAAAATTAAAATTTAATATAATATTTTTCAAACGTTTTATCGATGATTGCATAGCAGCCGTACCGCAAAATAAAATAAATGATATTCTCCAAGAGTTTAGCAGTTTCAACGAAAAATAACAGTTCACGTCCGAAACAGAGAATAATAATAAAATATATGTCCTAGATATGACACTTATACGCAGAAAAAACAAAATTTTAACTGAAAGGTACAACAAACCAACTTGGTCAGGTAGATATCTAAACTATTTCTGTAATCATTCAAAAATTCAAAAAAATAGCGTTATAATCGGTCTATCTGATCATGCTATCTCCCTAACGTCTCCAGAATTCCGACCAAAAATACTGCAAAAAGTTAAAAAGACACTAATAAATAATAATTTCAATGAAAAGACTATCACCAAAATAATTGATAAACGAACATATAAGTTTTATAATAACGTAAAATTAAAAAAAACATAGAACATAAACAGCAAAAATATGTGGCATTACCTTACACTAGTGAGCTGTCAGAAAAAATTAAATACATTTTAAAAAAGCATGCTATTATCGTATGCCACAGGTCACATAATAAATTAAATACATTGTTCACAAATTTAAAAAGTAAAACTCCTCTCATGAATAAATCAAATGTAATTATATTTGATCCCTTGCACAAATTTTCCCAAAAAATATATAGGCATGACGAGCCAATTGCTGAAGAACAGATTAAATGGCCATAAATATACGAAAAACGCCTCAACAGCGTTAAACAAACACACACAGGACGAAAAACATACTTTTGATTATAACAGTACCATTATAAAAAACAAAGATATGAATTACCAAAAATTACAGATAAAGGAAATGATTGAAATTAAAAAAGATAAAAACACTGTTAATGACAGAACAGATATGGGAATTTTGAGCCACATTTACACAAGCCTAATTTAAACAAAAATATGAAGTACTCGATCCTGTCAAATAAGAATCAAAAATTGAATATCCTCTTAAACATAAAACTAAACATATACCTTATTTGTTTTTTTTTTATGCATTGTAAATTATAAAAAATATAAAAAAAATAAAACACATTCGCATTCCATGTATCCTGAGTAGACGATGTAAAGTTTGAATTTTATTTAGTAACAGAGCAGCAAAATGTCAGGGTGTGTACCGGTAAAATTAAATATTTTTAAAAAATTTTAAAAATTTAAATACTGTTTTTAAGTGTCTTGTTTGTTTTTTGAAATTGTAGATATGTTTTTTATGTGGTGTATTTTAATTATATAAAAATATTTTTAGGAGGAAAAAATTTTGAAAATGCCTTGAATAAAGGGCGAAACGTCAATTGTTATGTGTTTTTATTAAATCCTAAACCCAAGAAAAGACAAAATAAAGAAAAATGATATAATCTATGGTTCAAGAATCAAGAATATATATATATATATATATATATATATATATATATATATATATATATATATATATATATATATATATGTCTATGAGTTCCCTTTATTTTGTTTTCTTCCGCAACACCTACCCATTGTTTGACCCTAAGCCCCCTTTTATTTACATGTGCCTCCGAAAACCACAGACAATATTATCATATTAAATAATGCATTTACCAAACATATGCTCTTCTATTTTATAACTAATTATGTACGGTTAGTTAAATACTTTTCGTTGTATACAGGAAATATATTTTACAGTCAAATATGAAATATCCTAATTTATATTCAAGTCTTACCGGCAATAAATCTGTTATTCTGTAGCGTTTTGGTTGCACGTATAAAAGTACAGTTTACAACAAATTCAAAAACAACAAAAAACTGTTAACACTTGATTGAATTGACCACGAAAGTTAAGTTCAATAACATTAGAAATAAAAGAAGGTGCAAGAGCAGAACCGTATTTCAATTCAAGGAGCACTACAGTTTTATTTATTAAAAATCATTATATAAAATAAGTATAGTAAGGGTATTCGGTTGACTATATCGAAAAAAAGAAGGGTACATAGTCAGTAGCCTATTTATTTAACAAGTGGACATTTTTAGGGGTCCTCTGCAAATTGTATCGTTCTATGGTATGTCGGAGTTGAGGAAAATATTGTCAACATATATTTTTTATGCCTGGAGTTGAATTTATAGGGGATAAAAACTATATGTGAAATTTATCGCTAAGTCTAATAATTTACAAGTGATTTTACACCAAAAAATCAGCTTTTTAAATTTTATTTGGAAAAGAAATCAGAGATGAATTTTGGGGGGTAATTATCACCCCTTAGAAATGTACATAGGAAAATTTAATAAATGATTAATTTTTCTAAACTGTATCAGTTATCAAAAATAATTGTGAATTGGCGAACCGCTAACGGTTTGTAGGGTTTTTAAATCTCAAGCTAATAGATTACTGCAAAAATGGATAAAAGAAGGTAACTGGAACCGGCTAAGTATCAAAAACTATATCTATTAAAGAAAGAGTATAAATTATTTTAAGCACTCAAACACTTACATAGGATCCCAATCATTTCTGAACTACTGTCCCCTTTGGCAAAAAAAAATTATCTCAAAGCCTCTTCCCTCATAGTAGTTGGACTTAATCTTAAAATATCGGATTAAATATGTATATATATATATATATATATATATATATATATGTATATATTTCCAGTTTCATACCGTTCTATGTCTTCCGGTTCCCAGTCTCCATTGTTTTCGGTCTTCCCAATCCCATGGAAGTAAGTTTCTTTCGGACATGGCTCGGTTAATGCCCTTAATCCAGGTAACTTTTGGTCTTCCTCTTTTTATTCTTTCGTTTGGTGTCCATTTTAGGATTTGGTTTGGTAGATGTTCGTCCGTCATTCTCTCCACATGTCCATACCATACCAGCTGACGTTGTTCGATTTCATCGAGAATAGTTTTCTTTACGCCCATAATCTCTCTAATTCTCTCGTTGGTTATCCGTTCGATCCTTAACTTTCCGGCAGATCTTCGCCAAAAGTCCATTTCAAGAGCCAGAAATTTACGTTCTAAAGTTTTATTTATCTGCCATGTTTCACATCCATACAATACAACACTTTTAAATATTGCATTGTATAAAAGATGTTTTCTTTCCTTGGAGATGTTTGTTGACCATAATAGTGAGTGTAGGCATCCGATAGCTATTTTCCCTTTAGTTATTCGTTCCAATATTTCTGCTTCAGTTCGTCCGCTTTGACGGATCTTTGTTCCAAGGTAGGTATAATCAGAACAAGATTTTACTATGATATTGTCATCCACTTTCAAATCTGTTTCTTCTCTACCGATACACATATATTTAGTTTTACTGCAGTTGACAGTTAATCCCCACTCTGTGTATTCTTTAAATAGTTTCATCGTCATAAATTCGAGGTCTTCTTTATCTTGGGTCACTACCACTTGGTCATCTGCAAAATAAAGCTAATATAAATGGGTGTCATTATTTAATTCTATTCCCATTCTACTGCATGATCTTCTCCAATTCTTTAAAACTTCATTGAGGTAGATTTTAAAGAGAGTTGGTGATAGACAACATCCCTGGCGAAGGCCTTTGGTCACATGAAAACTTTCTGATAAGTTATTGCCGATCTTAATTCTGGAGAATGCTTGGCCGAATAGCTGTTTGATGGCTTGGATCGCTGTATTGTTAATTTTAGACTTCTTCATCACGTGCCATAAATTTTGGATTGGCACCGTTTCATATGCTTTTGTGAGGTCAACAAAAAGAAAATGAATCTCTCTATTTCTTGCCACCTTCTTTTCATTAAGTTGGGTTAAACTAAATATATGATCTACGCACGATCGGCTAGCTCTAAAACCTGCTTGTTCTCCAATTTCTTGGGGACCATATTCTGTTTCTATGATGTTTCTAAGCAGTTTTGCGTATACTCTACTCATTGTGCTGGTTATAGTTATACATCTATAGTTTGAGCATTTGTCGCGTCTTCCTTTTTTGTGGATTGGTGTTATCCAGCTATCTTTCCATATAGTTGGGATAGGATCATCATTATTTAGGAGTCTGTTAAATAGTTCTTGAAGCAAGTACAGGACGTTAGTTTTTCAGTACCGTTCTTTAACAGTTCAGCAGCTATTCCTTCCGGTCCAGCTGCTCTCCTATTTTTCAATGAATCCACAGCCCTACATACCATCTCCTTTGTTACCTCTATATAGTGGCCTTGTACGTTGTACCGTCTTGGGGAGTTAACGAGGATTAAAAATTAAAACAAAATTAAAAGTAATAAAAAATTCTAATTACAAAATAGAAAATTTATATAAAAATCATTTATTTACTTTTACTTAATCCAATGTCTTTCTACCTTTCGATATAGGGCTCCAGTGGAGTCCAGTATATACTCCTCTGCATTCTTTTCTCCATCGCTCCCTCTCCTGGGTCTGTAGTTTATTTCTTCCCATTCTGTCCCTCCTTTTTGCGCTATTCCTCTAAAATTTAGTTTCATTTTCATCTTAGTCTCGTGCTATTCATATGACACACATGACCTTAACTGTCCTTCTTGTATTTATGCGTTATTAGTTTTCAGTTGGCCTCATTTATAATTTTATCTTCTTTGGTCTTAGTTTCTATTCTTCTTAGAAATTTTGTACTCAATGTATTCACAAGTGCTTTTTTGTCTCACTACTAGACATTATTTTTAGTCTTATCACTTTTCCACTGTTTTCGTCTTGATCTATTTTGAGATTTCATTTTCCCCAGGAATGTTGTTTTCACCATAGAGAACATTATTTCTGCTTTCTTTATTCTCTCATTTATCGCTTAATCCATTATTCTATCAGTTTTTATTATTGTTCTATTAATTTTCCACTGGTTCGAATGTTTTCCTTTCAATGTAATGCCATGTTTTTTCCTTCCTCCGGCAATTATCACTCTTTCGGGCTTTTCGTTATTTATTTTCATATTTATCTTTGTGGTTTCCCTGTCTAAGATTTCTAGATTCTTTATAGGCCTTTAGCTGTTTCGGCGATTACTGTAATATCATGCGCAAACATCATTTTACTCAAATACGTCTATTGCATTAGCAATTTTAGTGGTTTTATTGATTTCTCAGCTTCTTTTTATAGCTTCAGCTAAAACTGAGGAGAACAATAATGGGCTTAACAGACACCTCTGTCTCACTTCCATCTTTGATTCCAATTCTTTGGACCCTTCGGTGCTGGTCCTTACCATGTTTGTATTCTTTTTGTACATTCCTCTTATTATTTCTATTTTTCTTTTATCTATTTTTATTTTTTCCACAGCCATTCTTGTGTCTTCTTTTCTTACGCAATCGAAAGCCTTTTTAAGTCTGTAGGCGCAAAAATGAATGCGTAATAATAAAAATTACTTCTTTTGGGCTGGTGGAATTTTAACAATTTTGTTATATCGAGTTCCAATTTTGATAAAAACAGTCGAAAATTACCCCACTAAGTGATCTGCAGTCTATTTCTTCTTGTGGACAGTAAATTTGCGAGCGCACTCGACCCACGATCAGCTTAATCACAATCTAAAGTGAGTCCAGGTATTGGTTTTTGAATTCAGAACTCTAGTTGTCCATTTTTGAATTTTACTTTAAGTTCTTCGTTAGTTGGGAGTTCTGTCAGATATTCTTCTAAATTTGATGATTCTACTGCATAAACATTTGAGGAAGGATCTAAAACTCAAATCGGTATATTCACATTTATAATATTCTGGAATCTCTCTGTGAAATCAGCATGAAAAACATCCAAGTGTCGCTAGTAAGCAAATAATTATTCCCATTTATAGACACGGCTGATAATGTTGAAAAGTGACTGTTTTAACTTTCTCTTAGATTCCTCTGGAACAGAAGAGGTTTTAAAGAACGAAAGCTTTCACGGCTTTGGTCAAGATAAAAATCATGGTTCTTAGGTTTCGACTGTGTCAAATTGGAACTATTATCCGACGTTTCGCCTACGATGGCACTAAGCATCTTCAGGGATCTTTACTTCACGAGATTAGAACTCTGAATGACTATTGAATAGCAACAGCCCGATATTTATACCCGATTGGTGCTCAGCGATCCGTGATCCAGCGTTACAACCGATTTTCACTTGTGATGTAGACTCTAACCTGCATCTCTATTAATATTATTTGGATAATTACAAATTTAAATTGATTCTCTAATTTTACGTTTAAAGAAACTAGACACTGATGTTAGCACCTTAGTTTCTTTTACATTGAATGTGTGACCTGAGCAATGCTGGTGTTCAGCTACTGTAAATTATGCAATTTGTTTCTTTTATACATTTTTCATGTTCTTTAAGCCTAGTGGATATAGACCGTCCTGTTTCACCTACATATATTTTACCACAAGAGCAATGTATCTTGTAAACGCCTTCTGTTTGAAATGGCATTGCGTCCCTTGGAGAACATTGTCTAACTTTATTGCATGTGTTGAAAACTGTCCAAATGTTTTATTTTCGGAGCAATCTGGCAATCCGGTCGGTGGTTCCGTGTATGTAAGGTAAAACAACACTGCCGATAGGAGGTACATTTATGAAATTTTGTTGAGGAATTGGGTTATTATATTTATTAATAGAACATCTTATATCTTCAGCGTAATATCCGTTGCCTCTGAGAGCCATTAGTCAATTTTTCTGTTTCTGATTTCAATGATTGTTCGTCCCATATTGAAAGGGCTTTATGTACCAAGGAGTTTATAATGGATCGTTTTTGAGAAGAATAATGGTGTGACGTTGCATTGAGATATTAATTTGTATGTGTTGGTTTTCTGTACAAAGAATGTCCTAATTTGCCATTCTCTTTCCAGTGTACTAGGGGAGGGCAGGGCACCATTCGATTCAGTTTCCATAATGAATTTTATGCTAGGGTGTTGGTAGTTTAGATGATAAAGGAAATTATGGAGGTTTTCTGCGCCATGCGGCCAAGCTACGAACATATCATCTACATATCTGCACAAAAATTTAGGGTTTAGATGAGCAGAAGACAAGGCGTTTTCTTCGAAAGCTTCCATGAAGATATTAACTACCACAGGTGGTAGCGGATATCCCATGGCCGCTCCAGAAGTCTGCTCGTAGAAACTTTCTTGAAGAGTAAAAGAAGACATGCTTGAATTAATTCTAGTAGGGTGGAGTCTGTGTTATCATTTCCTAATATATCTTGTATTATGGAAACTGAATCATCTATAGGAACATTTGTGTACAGGGATTCTACATCAAAACTGACCAATATGTTTCCGGGCTCTAATTGGATGGTTTTTAATCTTTGGACAAAGTGACCAGAGTTTTTAACAAAGGATTTGTTTTTTTTTTTTGTAAAGGGATGTAAAAGTTTACCTATTTTGTAGGTTGGTGAGTCTATTGCGCTGACGATTGGACGTAGAGGTACATTTTCTTTATATATTTTCGGCAGTCCGTAGAGGCGTGGAATCTTAGAGCTGCTTGGTTTAACGGCTTTTTCTTCTTCTGGAGTGAGACTGGAGGTGTTAATTAGAGATGTGAGGTTCTTTCCGATTTTGCTTGTTGGATCCATCCGAATGACTTTGTACGTATTATCGTCCAAGAGCTGGCTTATATTTTTCCGTATGTTTGTCATTATCCAAATTAGTTTTCCCAGCTGCTGACAAAGGAAATGCAACTGTTGTTATGATGTGGTAGTAAGAAAATAAATCTTCCCGTTTTGCAGACACTCCTGATAATGTTGGAAAATGACTGTATTCACTTTCCCTCAGATTCCCCTTGAAAAGAAGATATTTCTCTACAAAATCAGCAAAAAAGTGTTTTGTTATAATTAAATTCAGCTAATCACTTTCCAATTGCATATTCAGTTCATTGAATATTTAAAACATGTCTTTCAAGTAAGAGATGTCATCTTTGATTGTAATCAAGGGGATGCGCAGTTTTTTATCTATGGTCTTAAGGAAATCTAGTACTATAAAAACCATTCAGACAAATACCATTAGAGAGTCAATGATCTTCTGTGTAAAGCAGAAAACGATTGGAATATTTATCATTTTCACGACTTAGTCGGCTAAATAATCGGCCACTATATCGATTGCATATTTAAAAAACCCTTTACGTTAAAATCATGATGATTATTATTTGAATGCATCAAAAATTCCAATTTTCTTTCACTGTAGCCAATCATTTGATTAGAATTCTCCGAGGTATAATTAAGAATTAATCACTCCCTGTAAGAGGAATCTAATAGAAAATAAAACAAACAAAATATCTTTTATGATAAAAAAGACGAACAACTACTGCAAGAAGCTTCAGAGCAGCGAAGCCGCAGAATGTCGAAGTAATAATGGTGATTGGTGTGTGGTTGGATACTATGAAGATATTGACCAATTTCATGCAACAAAAAAGACGTAAAAACGACCTAATGATATCGCAAATAACGTAGTTTTAATGTGGTCGCTGGTTTTTGTGTTATGGTGTAATGTCGACTAATTACAATACGCAATTTGGTTGGGTCTATTATTGCTTTGTATAATTGCGTTGGTCAGTTTTTTTTAATGTCGCGACCAAGGCTATCTTGATATTAAAGAAAGGTATTTACAGATCATTTCAGTCATTGTAATTTAAACTCTATATATTTATATATATATATATATATATATATATATATATATATATATATATATATATATATATACATATATATATATATATATATATATATATATATATATATATATATATATATATATATATATATATATATATATATATATATAAACTAGTTAATATTGGGGTGTGCAGCAAGTGAAAGAGTACTCTTTAAAGTTAATCCAAACTTTCGAAAATCTTTATTATCATTTTCATCTTCAGGGAAACTACAATAGTTACAAAAAAGGGAAATTAGTGAGATAAATTTTCCCCAATAATTTTAAATACCTTACATCTTTATTTGAGGATGTTTACTAAGATTTTAAATGGTTTTATGACAATGTACATTTGTAAAAGAGATTAAAAACTAGGGTCACAGACCAATTAACAAAAACTTGTTACATAAAATTGATTTTAAAATTTAAAATAAAATAAAAAAACAGGAGGAACCACTTTGTTCGTTCCTTCCCGAGTCACATGTAAATGTTAAATGAATTTGAATTATGAGGTTAGGAAATTTGTCAGGTGTCAGTAGGGCTGCCAACCTTACCCAATTATTATTAAGTTTTATTAGGATGAAACTGCATTTAAGGGTAAATATGCTATAAATGGTCAGCTATACTGAAATTATTAGGATAGAAAAATTGATTATGTGTCAGCAGGGCTGTCCACTATTAGTAATTATTTTAATGACTTTTATTAGGTTGAGATTGCAATTAAAGGTAATTATGCAATGCCTGGTTAGCCATACTGAATTATTAATTCGTTCTTATCTAAAGAAAACTGTAATCATTATTGTTAGTAATATTTGAAGAACTAGATAAAGAGTTATCCAACTATAAAAGATAATAATATATTTCACTCAACTGATTAATATCAGTTTTTTTATTTAAGCTATTCGGTTCTTGTGAGATAAAGACCATCTCTAAGAAAAGGCTCTTGGCAATAATTGACTGAGTTGAAAGTATCCTCATTGACTCATAATCCATATCATGTAAGTGATTGTTAGCATGTTCAGCAAGTGCACATCTTTCAGGATGTTGTACCCAATCGCTTCGGTGTAATATAATTCTATTTTTAAGTGATTGTGAAGTTTGGCCGATATATACTTTGTCACAATCCGCACAAGGAATGCTGTAAACAACATTGGATTGAAAATCAATTGGTGTTTTGTCTTTTAGTTTTGAGTGTACAGAGCTTATTGTAAGTATAAATTTGTTAACAATTTTAACATTATCATGTTTTGAGAAAATTCTTAAAAGTTTGGGTATTATCTCCCTAATATATGGTAACGAGGTGAATTTAACTGTGTTAGTTAGTATTCCCTCTGCTGTAGCTGGGTGGTTATTGTTCGAAAAATTTATGTTATCATTCATGTTAATGTTATGATTTGTTGTATCACCATTAATTGTTTCTGCCAATGATGACGACGTGCTTAAACAGCAGTTTTCTAATTAAAGCTGGGGGATAGGAGTTATCTGTGAAAAGCTGTAAGAGGAAATATTATAAATTTCTCGTAGCAAAATGGAAATTAACTCCAAGAAATGAGATAAATAAGATACGATTAAGAACGTTAGTGTTAGCAGTTTCGATGTAAAGTCATATAATATCATAGTTCAAGAGTTTTCTGTGTTTTAATGACTATCCAGGGTAAGCACACACCGCTCTATAATAATTTTTTTATATGTTATTATTTATTGGTAGTTTTTTTTTTTAATTTTGATATTACCTAACCTAAATTTGTTTTGATTATTTATTTATTGATTATACTTACTTTTTTTAGCTGAATTAATAAAAATATATAATAATAAGATAATCCTTTCACGTATTTTATAAACTCATATACTTTTATTAAAACCAAAAAATAAAATTTTTAAATGCGAATTTTCATTATATTATACTGTCAATATACAAAAATACAGCATTTTAATTCATACATTATTTGGCGTTGCTATTTTAACACGGTAGATAGATATAAAACCATAAAACACGAATGGAAACCAACACATAGAAATACCTTAAAGTTAGGTTCAATATAATTGAAATTCGAATTTGGCGGGAACGCCTTTAGTCGAACCTGGTTAAGATGGAATAATTTGTGAAGTGTTCTTAATAATGTTAACAAGTTCTCTTAGTGTAATATTGAAGGTCGCGAGGCAAAAAAGGTTACGAAATTTGATTATAGCGGAAAGCCCTTTGGCCGCATCTGGTTAAGAAGGAAGCATTTGTGATCGTGAGTCAAGAATAGAGAATTCAAAGAAGTATCTGAATACTAATCAGACCGCTCGGGAGCTGGGGGGCGGACTTTTAAACTGAAATTAGTATTGTTCCAGCTTATAATTCTTTTTAAAAAAATATTTTTCAAGCGAATGTGGTAATTATACATATCACAAATATTCTTTCTTATTTCAAAAAAGTGGGAGAGGTTTTTGAAGACCGGTGACGCAACAGGAAGGCCATAAAAACCCTATTTGGCAGAACCGTATTTTAGTAAGAAATGCATTTTAAAATCCATGCTTTACTGCTTTGTAGTATGTAAATCAACTAGGTCGGTGTGTTAACAGTTAGTGTATAGTTAAAAATTCTTGAAGGTATATGGGATCTAGACGGTCAGCAATGATACCAGCGTACTCTGTATAAGAATGGCAACGAATATCCTTATCAGACGAGTCCTGTTTTTGAATATGTAGTTTTGAAAGACGAGTGCGCGAATATAGGAAACGGGATGAGAGATTTCATGACAGCAAAGTTCAAGAGACTAGCTTTTTTGGAAGAAATTCAATAATTATGTAGAAAGCTATTACTTCTGGAAGAATTAAACTAAGTGTAATAAAATGCTATATAATCCCACCTTTAGCATCTTCTAATTAACAGCATCATAGCGTGAACTAAAAGGAGAACGATAAATAGAGAGCAATGATTTATGATAGCAATAAAAAGTGTCTTGTCTTAATTGTCAACTCAATCTTTATAGAAGCTTCTTTTCCCCAATTTTGAGAGAATAATCTAACAATAAAAAATTTGCAACTTATTAAGCAATGGAGCCATATTTTGATGTTACATTGATAATGATGTCTGAAGATTCAAATTATTTTATTGCCAAACAACTTCCTTATTGGAAACTATTTATGTATCTGACGTGACTATTAGAATAATTGATTATATAACAATATATCCGGAAATTTTAAATAATAAATACGGCATCAATTTTATTTAATCACGTTATCATAATCTTTTCCAATATATACAATAGTAGAAAGCTCGATCGGTGATGTACGATCCGTTGATTACCATGTCACAAAATCATTATACTCCTTTGATATCGCGAATATTAAAAGTTGTGTAATAAAAATTCTTCGCCTTCACTTTAGAGTGGACACACATATCCTTGTTAAAGCTATACAAGTTATAAAAGAATTAGTTGTTGTATTTTATATACATATATTTTTTGCCATTCAGGTTGCGAAACAAATCATTTGTAATCTTTCTAGTGCTACAATTATTTCAGAAACTTTTGGCGAGAGACGGATAATCAATTCAAGGTTTAATCACAATATGTTATATCCACAAGTAAACTTAGTAAAGACAGCGTTTTTGGTAAGATTGTTTTTTATGGAATGAAATGGTTTATTTGAACTTCATTAATGAGACCGTGCATTGACTTGTGTATGGAATATAAGGCAATATGTTACCTTATGTAGAGAGAGAAATGTCACTGTTTTATTTTACAACTGGATAACGATTGAAAGCACTTGTCTTGCAAAACACTGTTGGACAGCTCACTCAGATACATATAAAAATGTTCACTTTTTATAGAGATTAAGTCAGAGTTGGACGTAACAATGAAGGATTCTCGTTCATACGTGGGTTGCGAACTTTAAACCCTCAAGAAATTGATTGTTCTGGAAGATCTAAATCCACCACAACACAAGAAATCATTTAAAACGTTCACAAACGCCTTGTAAATGACCGTTGACTCAAATTGACGGAGGTAGTTGAAATTGGCTGTAATATCGGAATAAAAGTCATATTATATCTCAACTGATACATCGGGGATTAAAAAATTGTTAGGAAGGAGGGTCCGCATTTGCTGACTATACTAATGAGATCAGCTCGGCATTATTCTCGATAAAGGGCTGTGGGTGCCGACGGGCAGTGTTAAGATGTTAATATACTGCTGCCTCTATATTATAAGAATAAATAAATAACTTTCTGGGTTTCCGGGAAGATTTCTGTCATTTAGTTAAATAATGGAGCTTTATCAGATCCGAATGGATTAATACATGCCATTCCTCAGCGATCACATTTGGGGCCACTTCTTTTCTCCTTGTACACTTACTTCAAATCTTGTATTGCTCATTTTTATGCTGATGACATTTAAATTTACATATCTTTCAAAGCTTATGAAATTATGGATAGCAACAAAAAGATAAAATATGGTTTAAGTTCTGTCTTAAAGGCTTTACACCTCAACTGCTTTGATATAAATCCCAGCAGATCCCAAAATTTTGTATTTGAAAGAGTTCAAGAACAAAACTTAACTGAACTTAATATCATTCTGGATAATGGAAAATTAGCACTTGATAAATCGGTAAAAAATCTGGGGTTGTTGTTTGACACGGATCTTAGATTTTCTGAACACATAAAAAATTGTATTCCTTCTGTAATCTCAAGTCGTGGAATAAGTGTTTTGTGATTCTATTGTATTGTCGCATTCTATTAACTTTGCTGATATGATTTAGAAACTGTCTATTTAGTTCAAATGCACATCGTATTCAGTTTAATCAGAACTGCTGTGTTCACTTGATTCTGAGTACAAGGAAAAGAAAAAGTGGGATTTCTGCGAAGTTACTATATATGGGATGCTGAAGATGAATGAAAAGCGAGCATAACTTTCTACTGTGTTTTTCTCTGACTTAAACAAAGTCCCAAATATTTAAATGAAAAACAAAATGAATTGCGCTACGTCACAAATTTATATTTACTCCTTTAGCACAAGTAATTGCTCATTTTGAAAGATTGTTTAGTTTTAATGTAGAAAAGTTTTATAAAAGATTCCTATTAGGTTTAGTTTTATTCAGATATTAAATTTTAAAGAAGGAAGAATATAAATAGTTTTACATAATTTTAACTATAAAAGAAAAATTTTATGGTATATTTATTATGAATATATTTTTGAGTTATGTTCGTTTTATGATTTGTTTCATATTAAAAGTTTTTCAGGTTAAGCGAGGTGGCATACTGCATCAACTTCGCCTTCTGTAATAATTTTTTTCGTGGTTGCAATAAAGTCATTTTATTAATATTACTGTTATTTATACCGACACAAATAATGCTAACATTACGAAAACACGCAACAATTTTAAAGCTTTTTGCAAATTTATGTAAAAAAGCTAATAAAATACATTTCTAGTATTAAATAAGAGGAACTTGATTAATTTACATTATTATAATCCTATCAAATCAACAACTGAAGAAAGCTCGATCAAAGATCATGCGATTATGAGATCATAGAATCCGAGGATCATCATCATTATTTAGTATCGCAAGTTGTGTAATAAAAATTCGTTGCGTTCACTTTAGATAATGGCCATATTTTTTATAACTACACATTATTTAAACATGGTAATGTTATAACAGAAGATTTACAATTTATGTAATACATTAAAATTTTCTATTTATTATTAAATTTTAATTTTACTTTTAAACATCCTATTTTGACATAAAAAATAGGAAAATATATTAAAATATTAATCGTAGACTTATTAGCATTGCATAACATTTAATCCATCTTAATATTTTTAACATTTAATGTGTTTACAATTTATTATTTCTAATACAAGATCATCACAAACTTCAAAGAGCTATTAAACTTTACGGTATTCAGGGTCCGTAAATAGTGTGTACGAGTGGGAGCAATTAATAACGCTTCAATTATACCATCCTAACTCAGAGTTCTAAGTTAGCCGACGAGTAAATGTTCAAGTGGGCAACTCCCTCTTACTTTGTAAATACAGTGTGTCCCTTGACGAAATGACACAATCAATTTTATGAAAAATATACTTTGGAAAATTTTTAAAATTTGGCAGTTTATTAAAGTCGATGGAAATTCGGCTAAAATATTTTCACTTCCGGCTATACCGTTGTCTATTTTAAATAGAATACCATCTAAGTTATTTAATTTTTAGATTCTACGCAAAATTATAGGCATATTTCATTTATAATGTCCTATACCTAAGTCAGAAATCAAATATTTATCAATATATATATATATATATATATATATATATATATATATATATATATATGAAGTAAAATGCGAACAGTAAATGCAAACTCCTATCCATCATATCCTTTCTGTGTTAAGGGTTGCACAGTTAGAATAAATTGTTATGGAACGCAATTCATCCTATTCCACCACCATTGAGATGATGGCCTACCATACCGAGAAGAAAGTGAAAACTTACCCTCCCCGCCACAGTGATACGGCAGAGGTACATGTTTCGTCTCTACTAGACTCATCAGGGTACCGACATGCACCTGGCCGTGCAAAGGACAGATCGGAAGGAAGCATGCAAATACTGAACGCGGCTTCGCCGACTTCCTGCCGAATGGCGTATACATGTTTATGCGGCTTTCACGGATTCCTCCGTGTGAGATGCAATAGCAGTGGCTATATCCACATTATGCCGTTGTAGTGCTGAAATCACATTCAGCAAACGTACAACTATATGCAGCTCCGTGGATGAATGAAGTAAAATGCGAACAGTAAATGCAAACTCCTCTCCATCCTATCCTTTATGTGTTAAGGGTTGCACAGTTAGAATAAATTGTTATGGAACGCAACTCATCCTATTCCACCACCATTGAGATGATGGCCTACCTGTACCACCATACCGAAAAGAAAGTGTTATACCACTGCTATTGCATCTCACACGGATTAATCCGTGAAAGACGCATAAACATGTATACGCCATTCGGCAGGAAGTCGGCGAAGCCGCGTTCAGTATTTGCATGCTTCCTTCCGATCTGTCCTTTGCACGGCCAGGTGCATGTCGGTACCCTGATGAGTCTAGTAGAGACGAAACATGTACCTCTGCCGTATCACTGTGGCGGGGAGGGTAAGTTTTCACTTTCTTCTCGGTATGGTAGGCCATCATCTCAATGGTGGTGGAATAGGATGAATTGCGTTCCATAATAATTTATTCTAACTGTGCAACCCTTAACACAGAAAGGATATGATGGAGAGGAGTTTGCATTTACTGTTTGCATTTTACTTCATTCATGCACGGAGCTGCATATAGTTGTACGTTTGCTGAATGTGATTTCAGCACTACAACGGCATAATGTGGATATATCCACTGCTATTGCATCTCACATGGAGGAATCCGTGAAAGCCGCATAAACACACACACACACACACATATATATATATATATATATATATATATATATATATATATATATATATATATATATATATATATATATACATATATATATATATATATATATATATATATATATATAATATAAGAATAGGCTTTGTCCTAGCCGTAGTGGCTGGTTGTATGAACAAAAAAAGAAAAAGGCGGTGCTGGGCGAATACCAGCTTATAACAATCATATCTTTTATCTTTATTCAAATCTTATTTCATATGTGTGGCATATTTGAGAAATATTGAGAACATTTAATATAACTTAATTTTCTTTTCTCGGCATTTTTGGGCGTCATCATCCACCAAGCCAACAATTCGGCCGTATACGTCGCTCCTATACTGTCTAGTGGGCTTCTCTTTTCCATTTATCAGATTAATTCTAGTCATTTAAATGCATATTTGCTTACAC
This sequence comes from Diaprepes abbreviatus, assembly GCA_034092305.1. Classification (NCBI taxonomy): domain Eukaryota; kingdom Metazoa; phylum Arthropoda; class Insecta; order Coleoptera; family Curculionidae; genus Diaprepes; species Diaprepes abbreviatus. Next base: position 6,660,019 of record JASJET010000094.1, on the reverse strand, counting down.
GTATATAATCCGAAATATACTTTTTATCTATATTAATTGGCAAATTAAAACTTACCATCGGTTTGTTTACAAACCACTGGCGCAGAGACTACAATTAGTGAAATTGTTTAAAACGAATAATTCAGGCAATTATGTAAATTGGCTAATTTCTAATTAAGCGGTTTTAAATATAATAAAAAAAAAGGATACTGGGGACTGTGCATTATTATTAATCATTCAATGTGACAAAATGAGAAAAAACGACATTTTCCAAAGTCTAATGTTCGCGCTGGTCTTGCTACGCTATGGCTGTAGCTGTATTTTGGACAAATACTAAATTTAATTTTTGAATATTTTTTAATTAATGTACTCCTATATGAGTAATAATTGTTAATTTTTTAAATTTGATCTTTGAAAAAAGAGAAAAACTAGTGGCACACTATCAGAAGTGAGTTTTTCTTTAAGTAAACGTATATTACTGCTGGAAAAAATTGCCGTTACTCGTTATTTTATGAAGTCTTTTCGGAAAACTATTTTTTATGATTTTTTACTACTATAGGCAAATAAATTATTCGTTGTTATATTATAGGGGTTCGCAAAAAGAAGATACTTTACACCTACGAAAGGGACTAATGTAACCTAAGTTTTTTTTTCAAACTGAAACCGAATCTGAGGTTCAAAGTACAAGTACATCCCCAAAATCAACATCTACAGTCAAAAAAACCACAAAGTCTGCAAACAAGATTGAGCTTTTAGAATTGTTGTTCCATCTCAAGTCGAATTGATTTTAAATTTAAGGGAACGTTTGAAATAATTTAGTACCAATGTACATACAACAAATTTATAACAAAACCTCAAAATAGGATGAAAAGTAGCCTCAGTCAGCCAACGTAATTACTGAAAAAGCTCGGAACATAATTCTTTTTTTGAATCTACAAGTAACCATATTTCGGATGAATAAGTAATAAAAACACTGAGTCAAAGAAACGGAGAAACAGAATAAAAATAATTAACAGTATCTAATTTATAATAGAGGCTTTCAACTCCAAAGTATATTTTGATAGTATAAGATCCATCAATATCTCGGAATTTTCATTGTTGTTAAACTTTATTCAATAGGTCCTTGAAACAGGTGAAAATGACCTTGATAAGAAAGTAAAAAACCACCCCTTCCGTAAACACATAAGAATGTTTGAAAAAAAAAGTCCATTAGTACCTGCTATTTTATTCAGTCTTTTTGACAAGCATTTTTTTTTTAAATACAGAACAATCATAATTAAAAAGAAAGCATTTGAATATCATTACTTTGTATAGTTACTAGTTAAACCATATTAAATATTGTGCAGTTTTTAGAATTACGGATTGATGAAAAAAATATAGTTACATAAAATAATATAAAATCTGTATGAAAAAATTATTTAATAAAGAAAAGAACAGAACAAAAACTTTTATAACAAATGATACGATCTTAAAAAAACAATACGAATACAAATTTAAGCTTTTTTTGATATTTTCTTAATGACAGGCAGACTTTAACCTCCAAATGGGGGAAAATGCTTACAGGGTAATTTATCGAAATAAGATGTACAAGTAAGCGAGTTAAAGTACAATGTTGACGAATTTTTTATATATAAAATTAGCTGAAAAATTTGTTACGATTTCGGGACTGATTTTATTTCAGTATTGATCAAATTATCTACTTTTTTGATGTATTTTTTTGATCTTTTCTTAATGACAGGCAGACTTTAACCTCCAAATGGGGAAAATGCTTACAGGGAAATTTATCGAAATAAGATGTGCAAGTAAGCGAGTTAAAGTACAATGTTGACGAATTTTTTATATATAAAATCAGCTGAAAAATTTGTTACGATTTCGGGACTGATTTTATTTCAGCATTGATCCAATTATCTACTTTTTCGATGTCTTTGGTAGTAAATAGAAAAATATGAATTTTGGCATTGAGCGATTTTATTACGGCTTTTATCATATGCTTAACGGATAACACATCTTTTCCGCAAGAAATGTGTTGATCGCATAATCTTCTTCCGTCCCATCAGTGGCATGCAAGCCACTTTTTCCGTGTCCTGGAGTAGTAAAGTTCCAAGAAGCCTTAACAGGACTGAATATATAACAAAAATACCTGAATAAATGAAAATTCATTTTATTTTTATACTTGGGCCGTCACTTTGTACGTGCAATATTTTGATGGGCTGAGCAATTACGGATGTTAGTAATTTCAAAACTAGCTGTAAATGAGCCCAAACAGAAGTGATGTCATATCTAAGTCATCATATATTAATTAAGTAGGGATTTTCACATGATTGTTTATAAAGTAATGAAATAAACAGTTTACAATATTGTACATTAGATAAAATTTATTTTTTCTTGTTTTCTGTCCTAAAAAATGTGTTTCAGAAAATGAGTTACGTTATTTATTGCTATTTTCAATCAAACACAGAATTTTTCAATAAATAAGGACACTGTTCTGGTTTAGCTAAATTTATTTTTTACTTCAAACATTTCTTATTATATAAATGAATTCACAATAGTAAGTCAGTCATTTGCAGGAGCTACATAAATTATAAAAAAAAGAAATTTACGGAAATCCAGTACTCATCGAACATCGTCATGAAATGTTCTAAAAACTAAAGGTATACATTTATATATAAAATTTTTCGAAAATACAGAGCTAAATGAAGGTACCACATGAGTGCCAGACTCTTACAAAAATCGTCTTTCAGTTTATGAGGTAAAATAATTATTTTTTTGTATGCAGTACCAATTGCAGTAAGGTAGAAAATCGGCATTTAATGTCACTGTATTCAAAAAACTCTCAAAATCGCTTCGTAAAAAGATTGTGAACCTTTTCAACCGTAACTAGGACTCTGGTACTTTTTCAAAAGTGTGCTGTTTAAATTGACTGAGCAGTACATCAGTACCTTAAACTTTAACAATCAGTGGAAATTCCTCATATATAGAGCAAAATGTTTATACCTTTATTTTGTTTCAGATGATGAGGACTGGAATGGGGATCCTGCAGACTCAACTTTATACCTCATGCACGGACCTCACCAAGTTTCTCTGCCCAGACCTCTCAGGAATCAAGAATCAAGCTCTGAAAATATTAGAGAAAAATCACCTGAAGGTGAACAAAGATTTTCAAGGTATGTATATGATTCTTTTTGAGAGTCGTGGGATTAGCCTAATCGTTTAAGGCGCTAGGACTGATAAGGACGACTGCGGCCAAGCGCGGGCACGGCAACTTACTTATTTAAGTTGTCAGACCATTAGAGGATAGTCCCACAGGAGCGTCTACTCGCAGTGTTATCTAACGTTGCCAGATAGTCTGTATTCCGCACATTCATTGATTTCTGTATCCTTACCAACTTGGCTTGGCGCGAGATTTGAATCGTGAAATGTGCTTGCTGGGATGATTCAATTCCTACAGCACGTATTTTAGCAGCCTGATATTCCTTAAAAATCGATCAATATGTGGTAATAAATACTTTAAAAAAGTTTCACAAAGGCATCAACTGATTTTTGTTACGTTTTGTAATAATTTCCATTATATTTATCATTTGGAAATTTATATTTTAATTTGAATACATAAATCAGTGACGGATTTACGGGTAAGGGAGGTTCAGGTTCAATAACATTTCATGAAGATTTGAGCTTGATACAAAACCCCCATAGAAACAAACTTTATAAAGTGTACTTAAACAAAATTTAATAAAACATATAAACCTACAATGAGTGTAATAATCTTTTTATTAATTAAAAAACAAAAATTAAAAACAATTTTTAATAATATTAATACGAACACCTCAATTTCCAAATCTATTAAAAACAAATATCATATCAATCATATCTTAACCTTCATATATGCTAACACAAATACATAAATTGTACTTGGACAAAATTTAATACAATATATAATCCTACTGTGACTCTAATAACCTCTGTATTTATTAAAAAATTAAAATTAAAAACACCTATTTATATTAATACCAACACCTCAATTTACAAATCTATTAAAAACAGATCTTTATATATACTAAAATAAACAAATACACTCAAAACAATCAATATATTATCTATATATATATATATATATATATATATATATATATATATATATATATATATATATATATATATATATAATTTTAAAATTGCAGCCCAACAACAACTTGGTTTTCTATACAGCAGAAAGATTGAGAATAACTCTGAAAAAGAACCAACTGTCATATTATGTATAATTAATGTTAATAGTTTTAAGAAAACCTTTTATTTTGTTTAGAAAAAAAGCTGTTGTTCCCTACTCCTTTATTTAGTTATTTCATTTTCTTATTGTACCATATCCATTCTCTCAAATCCTGTAAATTCAGTCCCAAATTTCTGATTTTCTTCCCAATAGTAGGTATAACAGTAGGTATAAATTGTCTTAGACATTTCTTCTTGTTTAATCTATAATTTTACATTTCCTATTAAACTTCTACTTTTCTACACCCGATTCAACACAAATCTTACATACCTCACGTCTTCTTTCAAAATCTGTTGATTAATTAATAGCAGCACTAAATCTGTGGTTAGTCTCAAAGCTATAGCACATCCTCCGAGATGTGTGTTTATAACACTCTTTTCACTTAATATATTATGAACTTCCCCTAAATGTCTCTTTAAATTACCTTGGGAGGAATAGGATTTGTTACAGAGAGAACAAATAAAAGACATAATAGTATTATATCACAAAATAATGCATATTAATAAACTATTATATCCACAAAATCAAAAAATGAAAATTATTAGAACAGCATGAAAAACGAGGGTTTATGAATCTAAGGCTTTAAAATAACAAGTTTAGGCTAGGAAACAACTATTGACAGGAAATGATATAATGCCTATTTGAATAAATGCTCGAAATACAGACTATCTGGCAACGTTGGATAACACTGCGAGTAGGCGCTCCTAGTCCCACTAGTCGGTAGATACTTGACTGACAAAGAGTGTAGAAACTCGGGGTTAGTTGAGTGTCGAGGACCGTGGTTCAGAACCCACGTTAAAATGTAGGTCCAGTCGCTAAATGGTCTCCGCTTTCGACGCGACTTTAAGCCCCAAATCTTTGAACTTTTGATTCTTTTTGATCATATTTCCAAATAACATTTTACAAAGAAATTGGAAATTACAATTTTATATGAAAATAATAAACGGTACTAAAAATTTATCGATCACTGTTGGGATATAGCTCACGCTATAAGAAAAAAACAGATTAATTTGAATATTCTCTAGTGGTTTCTACTTGTTATTATATTGTCAATGTGATTATTTCAAAATACCCACTGTTAACAGGTACGAAGATCAGAAGTTTTCCAAATCATTTGATCAAGATTATCGTAAACCTTCAACAAAAAACAATATTGCGAAATACCTGGAAAAACCAATTAGCAAATTTTCAGACAACAAATATTTACAACGACAAAAGTCATTGATAAGAGAAAGAGATTTGAAAGACGAACTACGAGAAAAAGAGAGGGAAAAGGAAATTGCTAAAGAAAACTTTAGGAAATCTTTAGAAAGAGATTTGTTAAATAAAAGTGGAAATAGATATTTGGAAAAATCTTTATCAAATTCGGAAAGGTACTATGAAGATGAGAAAGTCAAGAATAGGTATAATTTTGAAAAAGAAAGGAACGGAAGATATGGTGATAAAGGAAAAAAGAACGAAATGGAAAGATCTGGACAGTATTTTGAGGATGATGGTTTCGATGAAAATATAAGGTAAGTATTAGGCATTAATCAAAGTAAAATATGTACTGAAATAGACTTTTGAAAAATTTTCAATATCACATAGATTTTTATATCCTGAATATTAATTTTTGAATTTTACTAATAATTCTGAACCTGAATTACCTAAACTATTCTGAAAATTAAAACTTTTACTTTGAAGGGTCATAGCCAATTAAATAGCATATTCTAGGGTACAAACTATAGCATATTTCTATCTTAACTTTTCATATTTTCAGTCAAATGCGACCTTAAATGTCGAAGTGGTTTAGATTTGAAGAGAAGTTTTCATGGCATTGATAAAATAAGAATTTGCTGTTGTTGAATTTAGCCTTCGTTCTGTCAACTCTCCTGTCATCCAGTGCTCTTTTGACTGCCTCATATGGAGTGTTGTCAAAAACCCTTTCTATGTCAAGAAAGGCACATACTACGGTTTCCTTGTTGTTTAGTGCGTCTTGAATCTCATTTGTTAATTTATCAGTGCTATTTCCGTAGATCTGCTCATTTGATACGCATGTTGATGAGGGTGCAGTGTCACCTGTTGAAGAATTTCTGTTCTGATATAGTTATCAACTGTTTTCTCCATCGTTTTTAAAATAAAAATTTTTTCCGCTTTTAGAATGAAGGTGATTCTGGCCTTTCTACAAATTTCTGGTATGTAGCCCAATTCAAGCTACAACGACTAATACGCACTATGTGTGGTAAAATCTATTCTTGTCCTCGTTGGAGCAGAGTGGGCATTATTTCATCTACTCCTGGTGTTTTAAATGGTTGGAAGTTTTATTGCCTTTTTAGACGATCCCTACTGCGTATGTGTCTAGTCATTGCTATAGCTTCTCTTGTATTTCTAAAACAATGCTAAAAGTGTAACAGTTAACTGTTGTTTATTTACTTTTTGGTTTTGAAATGTTGTAGCTCTTACAAATCACTAGAAATCGAAAAATTCCAATATGTCAAATAAATTTTTTAAAATAATTTTAGGTCCAGAAATAATTCTACAGATTTTGATAAAGACCGCCCCTCAAGGAGCTTTTCATACGAAGAAGAAGTATTTTTCGAGGAACAAAGACCTTATAAAGAATATCCAGTTCCAAAAACAAGACAGAAAGTCATTGAGACGGAAGAAAATAATAGAAGGGTTTATAATGGAAATAAAGAAAATATTAGAGTTAAAAGTAATCCTAATGATCCAAGATATTACGAGCAAAAGAGCCCTCAAAGGTATGTAGTTATCTAATTAGAATTTTTATGTGTTAAACAGTATATATTTGGTTTACATACAGAGTTGTGATAAAAAAAGGTGCAGCTTTTTATACAGAACACTCCCTAAATGATAAAAAATATCGCTGGAATTTAATTTTCTTTGAAATGCATTGTTTAAAAAAGAAAATATTATACAGGGTAGATCAGAAAAGTGCTTCGTGTATTAACTCGAATTTGTATAATATAACTCAATGCATATTATAACATTTTGAGGTTCTATAATAAATTCTAGACATTTTTAATAAAATACGCCCAATACTTATCTTCAACTGTTTTCGAAATAATTGCACTTTTGCCTCTGAAAATCTTTTACTGATTTACCTATTTTTATGAAAGACTAAGGTATTTATAATTTTGAAATTATCAATCAGTTCAAGTTAACTGAATGTCATTGAATTATTACTCCTATTTAAATTTTTCCTTGCTCTTACAACATCCAAAATAAACCACGCTGAAGATGAACTTATAGAAATTTTGAGTATGTTGGGTAGTTAAGATCGAATTAAAGGTCATGGTGAAGTCCTAAATATGTTCAATAATGAATGTCAAATCGCTCTTCTATTGGTCGGTCGGCAGAATTTCGGTAAAAAGGTAAAAGAGAATTTCTTGTTCTGCTAAAAAGCATGCCCGAACTAAGAATATCCTAGTAGCTCTAGCACTTACATTGGACGTGACAAGAACATTCACCGCAAAATCAATACTATACCTAAAAAAAAAGGAAAATTGCACCCCTATAAAGCATTATTACTCAAAGAGTTATTTGAAGAAGATCCTGACAGCCGGCAGTACCTTTATGAAATAATGATGGAACTAACAAATAATAACAAAAAATTTGTCATATTAATTGATTTTCTAAATGAAGCTACTTTTTCTTTAAATAGCAAAATTAACAAGCAAAACTAGAAATAACTGGGCACAAAAAAATTCTAAATTTATCGAAGAAAATCACAATCATTACAATGAAAAGTGCCTGGACAAACTTTATTGAAAATAGATAATCAGACCATCCTTCTTCAACGAAAGTCTCACTGGAGTCATAGTTATACTTTCTTCAAATTGATCTGGTTCAAGCTCTAACAACTCTATTTCCAGATCATAATGATCATGATTTACTAAGTTTCATCTTATGGTCTCAACAGGATGGTGCTTGGACAAGCATTATTAAAAATAGGTAACCAGACCATCTTTCTTCGACGAAAGCCTCACTGGAGTCATAGTTATATTTTCTGCAAAATGAGATAGTTCAAGCTCTTACGACTCTATTTCCAGATCATAATGATCATGATTTACTAAGTTTCATCTTATGGTTTCAACAGGATGGTGCTTGGACAAGCATTATTAAAAATAGGTAATCAGACCATCTTTCTTCGACGAAAGCCTCACTGGAGTCATAGTTATATTTCCTTCAAAATGATCTGGTTTAGGCTCTTACGACTCTGTTTCCAGATCATAATGATCATGATTTACTAAGTTTCATCTTATGGTTTTAACAGGATGGTGCTCCTTCACATTATTTAGGAGTGATGGATCAGTAGAAGAGGAAAAATAGAGTGGACACTCAGATCGACCGATCTTAACTTTCCGGTCTTTTATTTATGGGGCCACATCAAAAGTACTAATATGGATAATTTCCCGAAAATTGTACAAAATATACAAAAATAATTTTTAGACAGATACTGTAAAACAGTTGCTGAAAGACATTTTCAACATCTTATAAAACAGTTTCTTTTCATGCACGATAATTCTTATTTCAGCACACTTTCTTTCAAAACCAATTTAATCAAAGTCACTTTTCTATAAGAATATTGCAAGGTCCTTTATATATACTATGCAAAATAATATATTATCCTTGGTTTTATAATAAACAAAATGAATAAGTAATTTGCCAAAAAAAATATGGAGACAAAGAATTACTAGTTTGAGTTTATTGGTTGTATCTTGTATGAAAAGTACATTGTTTTTTGTTAATTTTGGGTCGCTGAACACAAAAATGAAAATGAAATTAAAAACTTAGTTGCAATTTTCAAGAACAACACTTGTTGAGACACTAAATATCCTGCCCTTTCGCTTTTCTTTGGCGAATTGTCTCTGGAGCATCTCTAACAAGAGCCCAACAGTAGTCGGCAAGCACGGCGACACTTTCCCTAGTACCTTTTCTCCATTGTTAATATATCCTGATGGAAGCGTTCACTGTGTTCATCACTTACAGCTCCGCAGTTGTCAGTAAAAAAGTCCAGATGTGAGTGTAGGAAATGGATCTTAACAGACATATTGCAATCCACTCTTTGACACGATAACAGTATATTTTCAAGAAGAGTAACGTAAATGTCAGCTTTTTTATTTCCGAAGAAATTAGTGACCACTAGGCGAAAGTCATTCTAAGCATTTTTTTCAATATCTGATAGAGTGCTGTCAAAATGTTTGTCTTTCAGAATATTTCGAGTCTATGGCTCAACAAAAATACCTTCTCTAACTTTTGTTTCACTTAGCTTTGGAAATTTCTGATGCAGGTACTATAAACAATCTCCATTATTCTGGCTTGTAGTTTATATTTAAAACCTTCAATAAATAATGTTATTGCAGAAAACTAGTTTTTTTCTATGTTAAAAAATACTGCTAGGCCTTTATGGCGTTTACCAAAAACATATATTGAAACATCGTCTTATAATAAGTTCCACTGCTGCAATCTTGATCTTAGTAACTCTACTTTACTTTTTAGAAGTTCTAAGTCTCTGACAAGATCGTTTAATTCTGTTGGGGTTATTTTATGCGGTTGGTATAACGTGCTGGGTGTGAAATCGGGATCTCTTGATGTTGATGGCATATCTTTTTCTTGAGAAATCGTTGTATCGTGTTTATTTGATTCGTAAATGAATGTTTTTGGGGGTTCTGGAATAGGAAGTTTGTTACTATGAGGTATAGGTCTCATGACAGATGGTATATTTTGATAGTTGATAACCGACTTTTTATTCTTGGGTATACCTGCAACTTGCCTAACATGAGGTATGATGCAGAAATAGCAATCATTAACATGATTTGAAGGCTCTCTCCAGATCATTGGGAAAACAAACCGCATATATCGTTTTTTACTATTTAACCAGTTTCTCAAACTTGAAGCGCATGCATTACATCCCACTGTTTGCCTTGATCCCCAATATTGCAACCAAAATAACGCTTATATGTCTTTTTTATCAATGAGGTAATAGACCTCTTCTGAGACGCAAAAGTCACCTTACTACAAACATACCAGAAGTGATCTGGATTGTTTACACAATTTTCAGACATCTTACACTCAACTATTCGATTCGACTGACTAACCCCTCCGCTTTGTAGCTGTTTATATACCCAAATATGGCTTCTACATTTTTGAGAATATTCGAGAATTTTCTACTTAATTCCATAATATTCGTAATAGTGGCGTTTGTCATTTGTTTGTACACAGGGGCTGCTCAGTACAAAGCAGACATTAAACTCGATTTACATGGGTTTAAAAATTTATTTTCTTTATTTTAAGCCCTGGCTGGTTGGGACTTCGTATATGGGGGGGTCATTCCTGGAGATCTCTCAAACGATGTTGCCAAGTTGTGCAAACTTTCCTTAACTTGGGGAAGACATATATTTGGCAATGTCGCACCTTTCGATTGTTATAAAAATATAAATGAATCACGTATATTCTTGCGGCTGCATTTTGAAAGACATGACATCACGTATCTCTGAAACTTGAACTAATATTAAAAAGATAACTTTAGTTTCGATTTTAGCACACCAGAAATGGTAAGATATACTTGATTTTATTTTAAATAAATTTTGACTACTGTCCAGTGTTATTAAAAATATACTAATGTCATTCAAAATTCTTATAACATCCTTAACTAAAAATTCTATGGCGACATATTTTTTCTTTAAAACTCAAATAGTTATTATTTTAAAGGGCATTAAATAATTTTACTCTAAAATATCAAATTTTTCGTTTTATTTGAATGTTTTCAATATTTTTTAAGCAGAGGTGCGCATGACTATTTTTATAGGCTTCACTTAATGTACTTTTACTTAATCTTTATAACAAATATATTTTTTTTTACAGAAACCATCGAGAGTTTGACAGAGATTTTGATAGAAGCAATAAGGATGATTTCTCATTTGACTCTAATAGAGACAGATATTATTACGAGGATACAACTAATTCCATTAACAGAAGACAAGCTCAATATAGACAAAGGTCTCCATCACCCGAAGATGTTAAGGTAAAATTTCGTTACTCTGTGATCTGTATATTAATAAAACTCATTATTTCGAGTTGTGATCAGTAAATCTTCTTTAATAACGCAAATTTCATAAATCTTTTGAAAGAAATGTTTCAAACTATTATTGATTAAAATCCTAATTTAAATCAATTCAATTAAATCGTCAAAATCTAGGTAAACATTCACTTAATTCTGTTGTTTCAAAATCTATAAGGTCGACTTTTCAATACGATACTGCTTGCATTCTTGTATTACCAAAACATAAAAAAATATAAAGCAAGAACACCTGACAAAAATATATCGTAATGATCACTTTTAAAGAACTGACTAAACTAAGGTAAATAAAATGTGTTTAGGCACCCAGAGATCGCTTTAAGGATGCTAAAGAAAAATTCCTTCTAATGGAAAAGGAAAGGCTGGAAAAGGAAAGGCGAAGGCCTGAACCTCCAATATCACCGACTATCCAAAAAGACAAAGTTCACTTCATTAAGAGACACCAGAGTATGGCTTACCCTTCAAAAGATCATTTAAGAAATAATTATGAAGATAGGTAAAAAAATTTAATTTAAAATTTTGCTCAGAGCAACTATCAACCTTAAGGTTCAATATCCTAAACTGTATATTGTATTTTTAATAACGAGATAAATATTTCAAGAAACATTATTGTTCAAAATAAATTCTATCGTAAAATTAAATCCAAAAAATAAATAGTGTTGAGATGGTGTAATCTTATTGAGTGCCACTTTGTATAATACTTATAATTATCTGTTTTAATTAAAGGTATTCCAATGATAGAAGAGAATACTCTGATGATATGAGGCCTAAACCAGCTCCAAGGCATGTTTCCGAAGAAGTTCGATACAGAAATACTAGAGAAAGAGATGGGTAAGTTATTTTATGTCACTTTTAGCATGGAAGTTACTCCTATTGACTAAAATGTGGTTGTCGGACTTGCATTGTCATTATTTTTATTTCTTTGTAAGACCTTTCGATTAGGTCGTATATCTAATCGTTATTAAGTATAAACTGAATGTTTTGTTTTAACGCTACAAGCGTTTAAAGGGACGGTGTCCATTGAAACGGGAAGTTCTGCTTCACTGTACACACCTCAATGATTTGATGTTAGAAAGTAATTGCTGCCAAAAATTAAGTATTTTAACACTGGGTTTACTGAAGATTCCATTCTTATTTTTAATGATAGCAGCTTCTATAAATTTTCTTTTTTTTTTCATGTTGGCTTCCATATATATTGCCGTAGCTTCAGACCATTTTATATGGTGTTATTTATACCAGATCTTGACGTTTCTCCATTTTGTGTATGAGTTTCATGTTCCTTAATTCTAACTTTTAGTGGATGCTTGGTTTTTCCAATATACATTTCACCACACTCACACGGAATTATGTAAACACATTGTTTCTTATCGGTAGTTTTGGTTTTGTTTTTGCTGAATGTGTGACAGAATTTGATCATAGACTCTTTCAAAAGATATATTGTGGTAGCGTTAACCCTTTCATCTATAATCATTTTCTGCCCCATACTAATTAGTAACTATTTTGATAACCTATAATTAAATTTTACAGAAATAAAGACACTCTGAAAGTCCGGTCGTGCATCTTCTCTATTGCAGCTTTAGTACCAAATATCCAAGGTTATTTAAGCTTACCAACCACAACTCAGAACTTCAGGATTCGGGAAAGGCTGCTAATTAGTTGGTCAGAAGACGTCTCTTGTTTTGTAGGTCTCACAACAGCGCGCCCGCAAGTTAATTCGCGTGAAACAAAACACTTAAATCTATTTAACAAAAATAAATAGAAAGACGAACTGTTTACAATGAGAAACTTAAAACTAATAACGTTTAAAAAAAACAGAATTGCTCTTATTGGCCGATTTAATAACCAAAAATATAAAAACCAATTTTGAAAAAAAAACACGTATAAATAGCTTACTAGAATATTAAACAGAAAAAGAAAAAAAACCAGGTAAACGTCAATTTCTTTCCCTTAAAGTTCGAAGGTTTTGATCGTTACGTGCTGAGGGCGTTAGCTATTCTATACCGGATGCTTGATTCCGGAATTGGCCTCTGAGCGTCTTAATCTTAATTTTTATATAAACATAGTTAATAAAACTATTCTATTTTTTTCTATAACTAAAGGAATAAGATAATATAACGTCTGTGAAAAAACCTGAGTGCCCTTTTATTTATAATGCTGGTATTTAAATCATTCTTTCTTGCAATCAGGAAAAACAGACGCTATATACCTCCTTTCACAGGCCAAACGTTATATTACAGTACAATGAGTCTACTAATCTGGGGAAATGGGAAAATCGTTCAATATTTTAATACATTTTAACGGTATTTCATATACCATATGTTAAAAACTACCCTTAACACGTCTGGTTTTATTTACATAATCAGAGTAGGATTATTTCGACAGATTTATAGCCAAATCGTAGAAAGAGGCTTTTAGTTTTATGTCTTCATAAATTTACTGAGTTTATATATTTTTAAGAAAACATTTAAACGACAAAGATAATAAAAGTTAAACTCGATAACTGATTTATTTTTCCTTTAGACTTTCGTGGATACTGATAAAAAAATATAACTACCCTATTCCCATGGGAAACCTATTCAGAGAGTGCTTATTTAATTATTTATTTTAACAAAATATAGTTGACATTGAACAATGAAAAATAATTAACATTTGTTCCATTACAAATGAGGTCTAAGTGTATTTCTTGTTTTGAAGGCTGTTTTTATATTTCAATTGCGGGAAATTCGTCTTATTTTTTCTGAAGTGCCCTTAATATACGGAATTGTGAAGAAGGAATGTGTTTCTTGGTGTCCAGGGTCTTTGTTCTAAGATTATATATAAGATCGTGAATTAATTTTAGAGGATAACCATTCTATTGTAAATCAGATTTAAGGTTTGCTACCACTTTTTCAAATGAATCGGCATTATTGCATATTATATTTAATTCCTCATTTTGTTACAACAGAATGATTAGAACAATGGTTAAGATATTGTCCAGTATATGTTGTCTTCCTGTATTCTGAAGTTTTAATAATTTCGTTTGAACGGTTTATCATGATAACTGATTATTTACCTCTTTTTTTTTTTATAGTAACCTCAATTGTAGGTGATATGAAGTTTAGATGTGTCAAGAAATCGTTTAGTTCTTGATTATTACTCTTACATACGATGAAGATATCATCGACATATCTCAACCAGACTTTCAGTATCAGTGTTGGTGTTTCTATGGCATGAATTTTGAATCATTCCGTATAAATATTGGCAATGACTAGAAAAAGTAAAGAATCCATTGGAAATCCGTCGTCCTGAGCTTAGAACTTGCCCTTTACTTGAAAGTAAGCACTAAGTAGGCAATACTTAGTGGTAACGTGGTTTGATCTGATAATGTACCATTTGAAAGTCTAGTTTTGAATATGTCCAGTAATTCCACCAATGACACATTATTATAGAGACTTTCCACATCAAAAATTATTAGTCTGTCATCTGCCTCTAGATTAATGCTATTAATAATACTTATGAAATGTGTGGAATTTTTAACATATGTGTTCGTCTTACTTAAAAGTTGTATGATTTTTGGAAGAAACTTCTAAAGTGCTCTTGTAGGGGATCATTGAGAGTGGTTTTTGGTCTCAATGGTATGGTATTGGTTTGTGAACCTTTGGTAGTCTATAAAGATGGGGTGGCTCATGGTAGTGTGGTATGAGCGCCGATCTAGATTGTCAGGTATATGGTCTGTTTGTATGGTCGGTAGATTTTTGACTCTATAGATTTTGTTGTATCAAGAGCTAGCTTTCAATATTTTTATTTTCTAGAATATCTCCGACTTTTTGGTCGTATGTTACAATGTCTATGATAACTTGCATTTCTCTTATCCGCTGGTAGAATCTTTATGAATTTATCCTTACGAAGTTCTTTTAGGGCTAATGCTTCTGTCTTGGAGAGATTTCGAACGAAATTTTTCTTGTCTTCCAAGGTTGATTTTATTTTCCACTTAAACTCGTCGAAATGGTTTTTATTTACTTGTTAATTCTACGGAGCTTATTATATCTGAAACATGTAAGCTTTCACCTGTTACTGCGAAATTAAGCCCCTTGTTCTATAGTTGTTTTTCGGCTGTTATGAGTATCCGTGAAGATAAGTTTATGTTGGGATTGTTTAAGTTTGAGTCAGTTGTTTTGTGATTCCAGATTTTAAAGTTTATTCTGGTATTTCCTTGCCATGTTTTCTTTTAATATGTTGCATATTTTGTCTACTTTCTAGAAAATTGGTTTGTGGTCATCTGTTAGAGCTTCAGCTTTGATTTATTCACAGCGTTGTGTAGCTTTACCAAAAGAAAGGCTTTTCGCCATCGATAATAATCACGTGTAATCGTAGTAGTGCTTTGCTAGCGTTGTCCAGAATATGATGTGCTCTATTACCTTGTATTGGTGATTTTAGTTTGAGACCAATTGGAATGACTTTGCTGTCTCGAGCTTGTAATAAAAATGAAGAGTGGGCTTCCTCCTTCGTAAGTTTTGTCCTGATTTTCTCGTAGGCTTTGGTTTTGTCGCTGATACTGGGTCCGTACCGGTAGATAAAGACAAAACATACAGTGTATACTCGAGAACGATTACAGATACAACCTAATCGAAACATTGTACAAACAAATAAATACAATCTGCAAACAAAACTTCTATTGTTGTAAAACTGGTTTCAGAATAACAAGGAAATCAAATTAATAGCAACTGATGAATGTTGTAACTGAAGATTATTATTTTAATGTCATAATGATTTTTGTTTGAAATATATCTGGCTTTAAAGATTCAAGAAAGCCATTATGGTTTCATTTCACGAAATATGTCCAGTCAGACCAATATACCAAAAATTCATCATCTCTTGGCCTCATCATTGGCGTATATATCGGAAATTTTTGACCCGATCAAGTAATCCTTTACAACGATATAAAATCTAAACTAATAATAAAAGGGAAAAACATGGAAGCATAATCAAGAATAGAATCATCGAATATTGAATTTGCATAATTTCTTTGGGAAAATATAAATCAAATAAGTTATTTACACACTTTCTTTTAGGAAGTATAGTTTATTTCAAAATTTTTAATTCACAATATTAAGTTTTTATGAAAAGGATATCATGGAAATAATGAATGCTAAATGATATGAAAATTGAGGATATTAATATTATTGAGATGGTACCTATTAGTTCTTTTGGTTGAATGGTATTCTTGAAAAACTGCATTTCATTAGTAGCGTGTGTCAAATCGAAACGCTTTTATTTCTTCGTCGTGTCTGAGATTTGATCTCAGGTGTGGTCTACTATATTTAATCCTGGGCTATATGGCCGCCAATACTCAGTGCCGTTGTAGGGAATTGGATGGTTCACAGCATTTCAACAACTTGAAATTTCCAGTTCGTAGTTGTTATTTAAAGATATATCTATTATATTTTTAGGGCCTAGAGAGATAAAAACGGAGCACTACAACAACAATATTATTTAAGAAAACAAAAATCAAATATTACGTATGACATTTTATTTCAGATTCAGGAATACTGACAAATACGATCCAAAACGAAGATCTATGTTCTCTTTAATAGAAGAGGAACATAAGAAAAACTCTAATGAAATCGCCAAGGAATTAAAAAGAAGATCCTATATAGATTTCGGTCACCAAAGTCTCGATGATGACGTTACCGACTTCAGTAGGGATGAAGAAAGTGATATTAGGAATCATAGGCATTTCCAAGAATTACCTGAAGCCGATAGGTAATCATTTTTTAAGAATTGTGGTATTGTTATATAAACACTTTTTGAAAGAAAGACTTTCTTTGGTAGATTTTCCATGTATGATCATGTAAAAGTAGGTTAAATTTTGACAAATGCTTGAAGACCTTTTGGCATTTGCTTCGCTCAAAATTAAATTTCAAGAGTGTAATCTCTCTTCAAATGTATTTTTCGTTTTCAGATACCATCACCCGATGGCCGATAACTTTTCGAAATCATCACACAACCTCGAGAAAATAGCGGATATAAAGTACGACCCAAAATTCATTAAAAATCCACAAAAAATTCTGAAGTCTTCGCCTGGCTACAGACACAGCTACGCCGAACCTAAATTAAAGATGGAATCCAAGAATAAAAATATGGCGGAGATGTTACACCGAACCAACAGCTCAGTAGGGTATATGCAACCGAGAGTAGGAATAGCAAGCGTTCATCCTTATTAAATTGAAGTTAAATCAAATTCTTTAACCGAAAAACTTGTAATTAACAAGTATTAATTTTAATAATTATTCTACGTGACCAATAGAAAAATTAAATTTTAATAAAAATAAATTTTGCTGTCAATTTTATTTAGGACTGTTACATATTTAGACAATATGTCTTTACAGATACTTATTATTTTAATAATAGTAACAAATTATAACACAATTTTAATAGTCACATAATTCTTGTGGTAATATTTGTTCATGGACGTAAAAATGTAAAACAAAAGACCATTGGTATTTTGACAGTTTTTGTCTTCTTTAATATTAACACATAAATGTCATTTATCTTGCAGAATTTTCTTTTATTAGAAAAAAGATTTATTTAGCCTTAGCTAAAAAATATTTTTAAAAAATCATTAGGCTAGAGAATAAGTTGAAAAAAAGGGTATAAGGAATTAAAACGTGAAGTGTTTGAACTTCAATTAATCTCCAAATATGACAAAACCATAAAGTGACACCAAATTAAGGTAAATTTGCCCCCTTTTCAGTCTTTCAAGTTTTACTCGAAAACTATGTATTTTTCGTAGGTATATGTTTATAAAAAAGTTATAGGTAATAAAATTTCCTATTGAATCCTTGTCTCGTGAAATCTAAAAAAGTAATTTTTCAAAAATCACACTCCAAAAACCAAATAAAAAGTAGGTAAGGTTTTTCCTATAACTTTTTTCCAAGTGAAGTTAAGTATAGATATTGCTTCACAAAAAAAGAAAGCTGTTGTTACATTCGTTAAAATGAACTCTTGTAGAAGTCTGCAAGATGAAAAGTAACATATTATGGTGTCTCAAGATTTGCTACTTTTCTCGATACTAGCCAATTATTTCTTTTTTTTTTTAATTTCCTCTCATAACTTTTTTGTAAGTAAATTTAGATATAAACATTGTCCCTTCAAAAGAAATCTGACGTCACTCTCGTTAAAATGCTCTCCAGTTGAAGTCTGTACCATGAATAGTAGCTGAGAGATGAAGAGTCTTCAACTCTTCACGATTTTTATAACTTTTTAACGGCATTTTATTTAATTTTATATTTTTCTTTATTCAATGAACAAACTATTTTAGGGTGTTTAATGATAACAATAACTAGATTTTGAAAAACTACTAATATGAGGTATGGAAGAAAAATAAAATGAATTATTACAATGTTTTATACTTTTTTATTTATTTATTTATTGTTTGAATAGTACACCATTCATTTATTCTTAAAAGTTGTTTAATCATGAATGAATTTTTGTTTAAAGTCTATATTTAATTTATATATTGTCATGTCTTAGGGTGGTTGGCGCACCCATTGATATGTTATTTAAATATAACGTGAAATCAGTGTACAAGGTTTTTTGCCTTTTTTTATACAGCCACTCGGCTTACCATCTGCTGCATGTGCATTTTCTTTAGAAAGAAGGTATTAAAGTTGATTTTCAAATGTCAAATGCGCAACAAAATCAGATAAATTTTTTGCAAATGAAAATACTTTATTTCATATTTGATTCAACAATTTGAAACTGTTAATATCTAAACTGAGCAAGCTGAAGAAGATGCAGACGTATTTATAGTAACTACTGCCTAAGACATGGCATTCTAATCAAATAATGTGCTTTAAGTTGGCGATCTCCTTATCATCTTACCAGCAATACCACAAGAGTGTGAAATATATATTTTTTAAAATCAAATATAGTAACAGCTATTGTATAACCATAATAGCTTCAAGTTTCCACTTCTTCAAAGATACCTTGGCTTCATCCACGCACTCAGTGGCTGTGATATGATTTCTTCATTTTTTAGCATTGGCAAAAGAAATTCTTAAATTTTGTCGATAAAAATATTTTACTTTAGGAGAAGTAATTAGATCTATTTTTGGGTGAAAATGCAAGTCCTGAAGACGTCGGTTCTGCATTTAAATGCATTGTAACTTTATTATACTGCTTGAAAATTAAGCCCAAAATTCCTGTCGCTATCAGCTATTCCAGAAGCATTCGCAAGTGCGAAATTTACTGCAATTGTCTTCAACAACTGATGCTACTAAGCAGCATGGCTTAAAAACATACTTGTAAATGTAAGGGTATATTTTATATTCTCTCAGCTGGGGTTGTAAAAGGTCGAAAAATGGATTGTGATCAATTTTAACAAATAAACCTCCTGTACCACAAACTTTGCTTGAAAGAATAGCCTCTGGATGCGCCTAAGGATGCTAAGGGAATTGTGGGTACAGAAAGTTCAGCTTTATGTTCTGTATATAATGTACAGGTTTAAATTGTGAAAATACTGAGGTACCTGATGTTATTGCAGACGGTATTCTCGAAGATACTGACGGAGAGTTTGACAAAATTATTCAAAATAATTTAACTGAATCCAGCTTTTGAATACAAAAAAAATTATAAAATGTATAAAATAATGTGATAAACTGTTTTAATGCTTTATTTTTAAAGGGGTAATATTTATACGTAAATTCACTTACAAAAAAGTTGTGGGACAAAATTTAAAAAAAGCAAAAATTTGTCAATATCGAGAAAGATAGCAAAATCCTATCTCGGTTACTTTTTATTGTACAGATTTCTACATGGAGCATTTTAACGGATGTAATGCCAGTTTTCTTTTTATGAAGCAATGCCTATACCTAACTTCATTTGGAAAAAAGTTATGGGTAAAAAAACTTTTGAATTTTTTTTGCTTCTTTGTGTTTCTATTTTTAGGGTTATTTTTTTAAAAAATCCTTCATGAGATACCACCACGAAGGAAATTTTATTATCTATAACTTTTCTATAAACACGTACTTAAGTTGGTAGCAAGACAATGAAAGTCTATGATTTTGTCATATATGGAGTTCAATTGAACATATGAAATAATTAAAATACGTTTTAATTCCTTTCCCAAGTACATATAGTGTTGGATCTGAACCACAAGGCCTTGGTTTAAAGTTCAAAAATGCTGGATGCAGAGAATAAACAGAAAAAACAACTATTGTTAGATTCATTACCTAGCAATAATTTCTTTTTATATGTTACAGCAAAGGTCATGGTGAGTTTGTAAAGTGGTTAAATGGTTCTGTGAAGTTTTTTGTTTACGTTTTTGTTGAAAAAGCCTTATTAAAAAACTTAGTAATAAAGTAACTCATCTCAAATTAAACATAGAACTGTAAAAAGGCTCTTATCTTCCGCTAAGTAGATAAGTATCGTAGACCCCTTATAATAACATTCTTTACGGATTGTATGTGACTGCCATTTGTAACTATGTGTTAAAATTTCCAGCTTTGGAACTTTTTATCATTTAACAATAAACAAAATATAATTTTTTAAACATGTTCTTTGCAATAGTTCCAATATTCTTTTTTAAATTCTTAACATCAACTTTCTCTCTAATATGATCTAACTTTAAAACTAGTCTAAATTGAAAACTAATAGCCAGATGCAATAAAAAGTTTTAAGTATTATTTCAATTCAGCAAAATCTAGAAAAATTACTTGTGTATTTGTAATTTGTATTATATACGTCATCAAACTAATTTTTATATGGGAAACCTAAGGGCAAAAATCTAGTGATCACCCTTTGATCTATAAGAGAAATAGTTATTCCCTAAAAGTAAACAAAATTTTCCATTATTGGAGCTTGTTCAAAAAAGAACATGTTTTTATTTTTGTCTTTTCAAAGTTCAAAACATGCTTGAATTAATGTTGCTCTTATTCACTTTTTATTGTCAATTTAAATCGGTTTTAAAATTGGACCATGTTACTGAATAGGTGAATAAAATGCACTACGTTTTGTAGCTTTTCGGTAAAAGGAAATAAAAGTTGTTTTTTTTTGTCTCTTTTAATAAAGAAATATATTTTATATTAAGAAGTGATATTATTTAAATTATGTTCTTTTGTCTTATTAATAATCAATTTTTTTCAAAAAGAGTCGTTCGATCCCAAATAGGATAAATATCACTATTAATAAAAAAGGGAATTCATTTATCAAAAATGATGAATTTGAATTATACTTAAACTTTAAAATCAATTTAAGTTGAACCAGCGTAACTGGCAATAACTGATATAATTAAATCGGGTTTTAGACCGTTGCAGATCCTAAAAAGAGATTTTGACAGCAAAAATTATGTTAACTGTTTTATTATTTTGTGCGCGTTAGGCACATGATATTGCTCAAAATTTTAGGTATTATATTCCATGACATTACTTTTAATAAATTGTTATAACTCAACTTTAAATATTCATTTTATCGTTTACGTTGTATCTATAAATTTTATAGCTAAAAATACTATATATGTGTCATATGCTAGTGACTGACTACTATATATATTTTATAAATATCTATATATAACATATTTTGCGGTTTTTATTGGAATTACAATTTAATTTTATAAGTTCTCTTAAAAATTAATCACCCTTATATTATGTTATATTATAATTTTTTTAAAAAATAATTTACATCCACCGATTATCAGAAGTGGTTAAGTTTTCATGTAAACACCCTGTATGATTTATTGCAAATAAACTTATACACTTTATCGCAAAAAAAGAAATATATACTCTGTGACGAAAATAATGGAACGGTTTAATTAAGCGATAGTTTGGTAAATGACCTAAAGGAGTTGGAGATTAACGGCTTCACAGGAAGTATATTAAAGAAGCTCTGTACAACAATTTCTTTTGTTAAACGTTGAGCTGCTTTATAGGAGAAATTTGAGAATTTGGTATTTTTAAACTCAGACTGAAACGTCAATTTATCGATATATAAATATATACAGTGTCTCACTTAAAAAGTCAATACATAGAAGATTACAAAATTAAATTATGTGTTCGACAGTTCCATTTATTTTGTTCTACAGTCCAAAATTCTTTGCTACTATTATTTATCTACAAAATTTAGAAAAAGTATGAGAAAATTGAAATTTTTAAAATATATTTAGTGCCAAAATAAAATATTTATAATTTTCTTCGATTTGTTTTGATTAACATAGCTAAATTAATAAATATTCTTCATTATAGAAAAGGGGATTAAACAATAATCAATTTAACATTTTTTTCTATAAAGAACGTTAGTTTTTTAAAAATAAATGATCATAATTTTAGGCATTTCTGTGAAAAACCATGTTAAATTCGTTATAAATATTCTTTATCAACTTTCTTTGGTTATTCACTTTGATATAAAATGTAAAATTCTTCTTCCATAGAAAAAAGTGCTAACTTGGTACACTATTAGGTGTAGGAAAAGAAAATTATATTGTAAATAACTTTTTTTAATTAAAACGTATTTAATTTATACAAAGTTATTATTACCCTCTTGTTTTCATGTTATATATTTAAATCTTTTATTTTTACACAGTTAAAATACGATACACTAATAACAACTAGATTTTATTTTAATATGCTTATGTAAAAATTTTATTGCTTTTTATAATTTTGTAATACAAAGCTAAAATGAAATAAATATATTTTATATTAAAATTTGGTTTCTTTTTTTTTTAATTTAGAAATCCTTATTAACGCTTGATCCCATGCAGCTGGCATAATAACTAATTACCTTAATAAGGTTCAGATTGTTCGTTTGAAGGTCATAGACAATGATGTTTCTTGCGAAGTAGTAGATATCTCTTGGACTTTTATTGTCTTTACTTTTATTGAATATCACAACGTTTCGGCTAGTAGTTATCTCTAGCCGTTTTCAAGTGAAACTAAATAAATCCCTTAGCTACATGACTATTTATACTAAAATAAATGCAGTAGAGTGTGACAGAGATGGGTGCTGCATTTAGTTTTAGTTTACAATTGCTAATAAGTGGTTTCCACACTTCTCTTATATCTAAAGATGGTTTACTAAAACAATTCGGGTTCTGATGTATAACCGCGGCTTCTTTGAATTTCCGTTTTCTCCAATGTTGTTCTCGGTGTAGTTTTTTAGCTTCAGACCATTTTATGTGGTGTTCATGAGTCCAGGCATGGTTGGCGACACCAGATTTTTCTGTTTTTCCTCTCTCCATTTTTGGTGTTCTTTGATCCTTACGTCAAGAGGTCTCTTTGTTTCGCTAACGTAGGAATTGCCACATTCACATGGTATCTGATATACACAGTTCTTCATGTCTCTTTGAGTTGTTGGTTTGACCCTAGTGAGCCGACTTCTTAAGAGTTATTTGAATTGAAAACAACGTTGATTTTATATCGTTTTCCTATCCTTCTAACTTTTCTGAAATGCCTTTAACATAGGGGATGTTCAATACTGGTTTTCATTCTTCATTCGTTGCCGATATTGTCCTATTTCTGCGTTGTTCTAGAGATACTAGGTATCCGTTGACTGTCAGATCATTTTTAATGTAATCTATCTCTTTCATCAATTTCTCGTTGGAGTTGCAGAGAGTTAAGGCTCAATCTACGAGATTTCTTATAATTCCTTGTTTGGTGTTGTTGGAGTGATTAGATGAATAACTAAGGTATTGTCCTGTGTGCGTGACTGTTCTGTAAACCGAAGTTCGAATTTGTCTGCCATTTCTTTCAACCAAGACATCTGAGAATGGTAATTTATTTTCTACTTCTTTCTCCATGGTGAGTTTAATAGTTGGGCTGATATTGTTGAGATGAAAAAGGAAGTTTCGAAGTTTTTCGTCGTTTCCACTCCAAACAATAAAAGCATCGTCTACATATCTGAGCAATAACTTTCATTTCTTTGTTGTGGATTCAATTGCAAACATCTCGAACTATTCCATGAAAATATTTGCGACCACCGGTGAGAGTGAAGATCCCATCGGTAGTCCATCATCCTGGATGTAGAATTTTTCCTTTTCTTGAAAATAGGAATTAGTCAAACAGTTCTCCAACAAGTCCATAATGGCGTGCAGTGGTAAAGAAGTCCTTTCTGCTAAGGTCTGGTCTCCTTAAAGTTTCTTTTTTATGATTTTTAGTGAGTCCTTAACTGGAACGTTGGTGTATAGGCTTTCCACGTCAAAGCTAATAAAATGGTCTTCTGGTTGTACTTCTATTTCACGTATAATTTCTACGAAATGTTGCGAGTTCTTAACCCAGGACGATGTATTTCCTTGTAATGATCTCAGGATTGGAAGGAGAAATTTGGCTAGTTCAAAAGTCGGAGAGTTCCGGGAACTCGTGATAGGTCGTAAGGGCATGTCTTGCTTCAAACAAACACTAGAGTGGATTCGCTAGGCTGCAAATGACATTCCACGTAGTAATGAGAAAATGCACCGGGAACAGCGCAGCTAGGAACCTGTATTTTAATGAATACTGTTTGTGGTTTCTTCCACCTTAATAAAATTTCCGTTGAACATTTTTGCATTCTCGCTGTCTATGAGTCATCCTCATGTAATCCTTTTCTTTACGGTAATGGGAATCCGTGATACTAAAGCATTGTTCAGCAACATGGTAAAATAATTACATGAATGTAAAAACCTTGTTTAGTGATTTTTGGAAATACGAAATTGAAAAATTATAAAGATATTTGTTAAAGGAAAGGAATGGTATTTGTTTAAAATTATGATGAACGGTTGAAAGACGGAATTATGACATCTATACCTTGTCTAGTATTCGTTGTAGAGGCGTATTAATTTAGCTGATAAATATCAGAATGATTCATACTTGTAAAAACGTTAAATCGAATAAGAAAAATTATATGAATTCATTGTATACACAAACAATTCCGGAAATGTTTCATTAGACTCAGTAAAATCCGGGTAAACAAACTTTTTTAAAACTCCTTCACAATACTCTACTAACCATGAAAGTACCGTTAGCACTCATCTGAAGATGGTATATGCCTTCCAGATTAATGATTTCTGAACGTCTTTTCAGTAGGTGACAGCATTGGCATTCGAGGATCACGTGTAACGCTTTTTGGTCCTCTTTGTCATATTACTCTACATGCTAGTGCTTCATTGTAGATGCCCAGCTGCAGTGGTCGGTTGTTAGTCCTTTAACTATCCTCATCTCTTTTCTGATTAAACGCAGGATCTTGCGGCTTAATTTGCCTGATGGTTTGTTCAACCATGGTTTGCTAGGCCTGTAGACCGCAATGTAGTTCTAATGGGTCTGGTTTCAATGGATCAATCCTTACCCTGTAACTGCTCATCAGATTCTCACGAAGACAAGTATCAATAGCATATATTTTTGCCTGGAATACCATGGTGTGCTGTCTCAGTATCTTGTGTTGAATCTGGGTGTTGCTCCTGTACCATGGGCAATTTTGTGCTTGTCTCTAAGTCAAACGATATTTCCTGACTGACTCAGTGATTGAGCAGGGCCCGTTTGAATGGCGTAATGCTCTTGATGTGGTGTCACTGCTAATCTCCAACAATGAATTGGTCATTATGCCCTTGATGCTGGTGTGTCAAAGGACAGATTTATTCCACCTTACTATGTTTTGTTCCAGTTTGAAAGCCTTTTCCCTCACCTCAGCCTTTATTTTTATATCAAGGGGGGAGATTTAGTAGAAATTCCTTGGGTTCTGTCAGGATGCTTCTCTTGGTTTCGATGATGCATAAACAGAGTGGCCCGCCTCTGAGTGATTTTTGTACATCATACAACCGAGACATAGGTTATCATGGAGCTTACCACTGCAATGTACAACCTGTGTACAATGTGTGGTTTTAATTCCCAAGTTTTACCTAGTGCCCTTTTGTTGTCATTTTACCTTTGATGATAACTTTCTACAAGTGTGAGTTCTAAGTAAGATTTGTGTCCAAGATTATTCCTAGATACTTCTTAGCTCATCCGCCGTTATGTATTAAAGAGAGTTGGTAGATTTATTAACCCAAACTTTATTCTTTTACTGAAGGGTATGAGTATATTTTCTCCAGAATTACCCTAAGATGTTCCTTAGTGTATCACTCCTACAATATATTCAAAGCTTCTTGCATAAATTCTGATAATGTTTTGCCATGCTTCCCGACGTAACTAGATCGTCAGTATACTCTTGGATATAATATCCTGGTTCTTTGAGGGTTATTAGAAGTTCGTCGACTACCAGATCCCACCGAAGAGGGGATAGAAACCCTCTCTGTGGGCAGCCTTTGCTACCGACACCTCCATGGTTTCCTCCAACAGATTTGATTGTGCTCGTTTGCCTTGAAGCATGTTTTGTATCCACCTGCATAAAGTATCTTCATTGCTATGTCTTCTGGTTAACGTTATGATGGAAATGGAGGAGGTATGATCAAATGCTCCTTCAGTATTAAGAACGATTGTTAGCTTCTATTACTGCTGCAAAATGAGTTTCCTTGAGATGCAATTTTCCCTGGGGAACAAAAAAAAGTCGCATAAGTGTAAATCTAGACGGTAGTAGGAGTGGGGTCAAGTCAAGCAGATATGTTGTTGTGGTGAAGAATTCGTCCAGCGGTAGACTTTTTGCCTTACTCCTTTCAAAACTTAGAAATAGTGTACAATTCTTATCAGTTGATCGATGGAAATGAATTTCTGGTGGACTAATTCTTGGATATCGAAGAAAACTAAGGGGAAAGTGCACTTTTTCAGCAAATATTTGAAGATTAATCCAATCGGCTGAATTGAACTGTTTATGAAGTATATGAGTTAAATTGTCTTCGATATGATTTTTCACTATTTGAACTCCCTTATTCAATAAATATATCCAGTAATAGCCATTATTTCTGCGTTATCTTTACTTTTTTTTCTGAAATATATTGTAAAAATCTTTAAAATTTAATTAAATTTCAAATAATATCCCTTTTGAATATGCAGATATGAGAACCACCAGTAGTCAAATTGAAGACTTGGCTATACCAGGCCATCGTACAATAGCTTCATACGTAATAAAAGGGCGAATGACCATGATGTATATTACTTTCAGTGGCAGCCCCTATATACACCCAAAGGCTCTCTTACAAGCCCAGAAAGCACATGTGGTCTTCTTGGCTCGAGTCCCACCATTTCAACTCAGTCGTGATTGCAGAATTATTCACAGGTATTTAACAGTTACCTTTTCCGAGAGCATCATTGTGGGTGGTCTCCCCATTTTTCTCTTTTTGTGAAGACTACCACTTCTGTCTTTAGCAGATTTATTCCGCGCCCGACCATTCTGCACTATCTTTCCTCGTTCCTGAGATCTCACATCATCGGTTCCTCCAAATCTCAGACTTGGCGATCAAGCACAGACCAGCCTCGTTTAGCTCATTTAACAGACTGTTTACTACAATTCTTCACATTAAGGGCGACTAAGTATCTCCTGTGGACTGCATCTACTTGACAGTGCTTTAACAGTTACAATGTTAAGATCAGTATAAATTAATATTTCTCTGATTTAGCCGATCACGATCGGTTCAGAGTCTCGTCTTTAAAGAGCATTGCATATCCAATAGTGAGATATGCTATCGAATGCCTTCTTGATGTCCATAAAAGTCCCTAGAATAGAACATACATTGGACTAGTTGGATTGGATAAGTGGATTGTCTTGCTTGGTAGGCAAATTGTATGGGATGTAAGGGATCATGTACCATTATTCTCTCCTTGATAGGAATTTCCTTCCCATACTTAGTTTACCGCACATGCGGCGCCACCGCACACCTGATCTTAAGCTATGTTATAGAATGCACCTTTTTGTTAATGCCTAATTTTCAAAATATTTCGACTCGACTGTATTTGAGTTTCATATTATCTCGCCTTAATGTAAAATACTGGTATTTTAAAAACGAACTAATATTATTTTAGTTGTTTTTCCTACCTAAATAAGTGATTCTGTAATTTTACAGTTTTTATGTACCGGCTGCCACTGAAGAGCATTTATTTTCGATTTTGATGTATTAGGTTTCTTCGGCCTATTTTCGTTTTTATCCGTCCACTTATCGCTTCTCCTTTTGATACATAGGTTACTTCGTACACACAATTTTTACCGGCTATTGCACTCAATTTAACGAGAAATTTGATTACTTAACGCCGTTCCAGTTTCTATATAGCACTTGTTTACGATACGCATATGATTTAAA
The DNA here is from genome assembly GCA_034092305.1 of Diaprepes abbreviatus. Taxonomy (NCBI): domain Eukaryota; kingdom Metazoa; phylum Arthropoda; class Insecta; order Coleoptera; family Curculionidae; genus Diaprepes; species Diaprepes abbreviatus. Next base: position 6,631,525 of record JASJET010000094.1, on the reverse strand, counting down.
AACATTCGTTTCCTGATTTCTGGCGAATGCGATAGAATATAACGATTCTTTCATCTACTGGACTTAATAAAATACTTCCCTACTGTCTACTATCGGTTTTCATTAAGAAACATAATGATACAAAATAATTATTGTAGATGGCGTTAGGGATATTATTTGGTATAGTCTTTGAGATTTTTACAAATATTTTGAATAAATAATAATTTGTGAATGATCTGTATGTAAAAAATATAGGGTAATATTAAAAAATAGATATAAACAAATAAATGGTATTTACGTGTAGTAGTAATCCTAGAAAAGTAAAAATTCACAATATTATTTATCAGACTTGTAATCTAAAATATGAATTTATTGTATTATCACCATTTTTTGTATTTTTTATCATATTTTATATATATAAAGGTTGGGAATAAATTAAACAGTGGATTCCTTAGTAAAATATATATTTTTTTTCATATGTAGTTTATCTCTACGAATATTCGTTTTTAAGTTACAGGGTGTTATACAATTTAAAAAGAATCGTTTTAGTTTAATAACTTTCGAACGCTATAAGAAAATGGAACAAAATTTTAGCCACAGCTTAATTTGATACCGCCCTAGTAACAGTAAAAAAATTGACTTCGTAGTTTACTTAGTCTTGTGCGTACGGATATTAATATAGGGTTTAAAAAAATGTGGTACGTCTCTGGTAAAATGTTTTTTGTTTATTTCCTTAAATTTAATATGTTGTTTTAAACGAAATTTTCAGGAACTTTAACGGAATAAACTATGTTTTTAAAGTGCCCTCATAAGTAATAATACAAAGAATTAAGGTCAGGGGAACTTAAAGCCATGTTTTTGACCCTTCCCGATTTATTCATTTATTCCAGAATGTTTCATTAAGGTATTCCCTCCCCTCTCGTCTAAAGTAAGCTGGAATGACGTCATGCATAAACCAAATCCGCTGGCGTGTTTCAAGTGGGACGTCTTCTGATAAACGTTGCAATCTATTTTGAAGGAAATCCAGGTATGTTAAGCTGTCTAATCGATTTGGTAGTACTACGAAACTAGTAAAAAATCGCCACTTATTCCTGCCTAAATGTTTATAGAAAAGCGTTGCTGGTGCCTGGATTTTATTGTCCCATTAGGATTATCATCGATCCATAGATGACTATTATGGAAATTAATTATACCTTTCCTTGTGTATTCAGCTTCATCAGTAAATAAGATGGAAGAATGAAACAAAAAATTCTGGTTAATTTGATTTAAAAACCAGTTGCAAAATCTGAGATGTGGAGCATAATTCTCGGCAGAATGTGCCTGCACACTTTGTAGATGGTATAGGTGTAACAAATTATCATTCGTTGACCAGTCATATGGCTTCATTCTTCCAGTTGTTCTTGTACCAAAATCAGGATTTGCCTCGACCGTCTGACATATGCGTTTCTCGAGCTGCACTATCTTTACATTTTGAGGTTTTCCGTCGGAGGCACAAGGCTTTAAGGAGCCAATTTCACGTAAACGAGTGAGAATTATTGAAAAAGCCTTTCTATTTGGAATGCATCGAACTGGAAATCTTTCAGCATATAGACGTGCAGCTAACACTTTATTTCCGTTTTCAAGGCAATAAACAAAATGCATATCTGCTAATTCTTCAAATGTTTGTGTTTTCTACTTTTTTCTGGGCATGCAACGGAAAAAATGGTATTTACAAAAGGCCTAATTACGGAAAAATGACGAAAGATACAAAGGGAAAAAATTTTGTTTAAAACAAAAATCAAATTCGAGGAAACGATCAAAAAAAAATTCCACCATAGGCGTTCCACATTTTTTTTAAGCGGTAATATCCTTACGCACGCCACTGAGCAAACTACGAAGTCAACCCTTCACCATCACTAGGGCGGTATCAAGTCAAGCTCCGACCAAAATATTGCTCCACCATCTTCTAGCGTTCGAAACCTACTACACCAAAACGAACCTTTTAAAAAAATTGTAACACCCTGCAGCTTAGAAACGAACATTCGCAGAGCAAAACCACATATGAAAAAAAATTATTTGTTACTAAGGAATCCACTGTTTAATTTATTCCGAATCTTTAAGTTACACCCTGTATTGATAGTTATTTTATACCGTTAGTGAACGACTTTCATGAAAATAAGATCGTTTTTCTCAAAAAAAAAATTATTTTATTTTGTTTTGTCAAATAAGGGTTTTAGAAGCTGGGTGCATTTTTATATAAATCTCTCTCATTTAAGTAACAGCTTGTCATCTCATCAAACTCAAGATTTAATCTAAAAAATTTTCTCATAAATCAAGTTACAAAATTATATTTGGAACCCATTTCGAGGTTTTTTCAACGTCGTTCTAACAGTATTAATTTTAAAAAGGGTTACTCGCTTTGTTGACTGTTAAGTTTGTTGGTTATATTTAAAATATTCTCTACGTTTTTTAATTGTAGATTTTCATTATTAAAAACCATTGTTATTGTCACTTTATATTATGATGCGAGCAATAATTTATTAACGTAATTGTTTTTAGGTTAGAATGGTGAATTGATAGTTACCTTTTAAGACAGTATAGGGGCTTAGCAGTACTAGAAATTTTATTTTCATTTTGGTTCCATGTCTTTTATGTTTAACTTGACGTTTACGACAATTTAAAAAACGTCTTGGGAAAATAACTGCGAGTTGGGACTTATTTTAAATTTAATTCAATTCCACAATATTTCAGTTTCACTAAAATATATTAGCATTAATAATTTGCTTACTTTATTATAACTAAACTCTTACTTGCACCGTGGTTGTACAGCAATAAATATAATGGACTACATAGAACTATCATAGATGTTAGTTTTTAAACGACTGCTAGGAGGTTTTTGATTCAACAGCAATGTATATATATATATATATATATATATATATATATATATATATAGAGAGAGAGAGAGAGAGAGAGAGAGATATATGTAGGCTGATTGCTTCGGAATGTTTCTACCAATCTGAATATTTTTTTTTGCGTTTTGTTTACCAAGTTACTGTTCATATCAGTTTGGCCGCAGTTGCTTCAGTAAACTCCAGGATGGCGCTTATAATATGGCAGGCAAAAAATGTATTTTGTCAACTTTCTTTCAAAATTGGTATTAGGGAATTTTGAGGGTGTCAGTTACAAATATAAAATTATTTTGGGAAAAATTCAGTTTGGCGAACTAAAAATTTTATATTTCCTAATTTTGTCCAGAACTCGTTCAGGGGGATTTTCGTGAGTGTATATTAAGATTGGAATAAGAGTTTTAAATATAGTAATTTAATATGGCAGATTCAATAATGTGGGATGAAAATTTTACATTTTTAAAATTTCTTCAAAATTAGTAATAGGTGGTTTTCGGGGTCGGTCGCACATGGAAAATAAAAAATATTACCTTTTTCCGATTTCGCAAAATTGCCATTGTGGGGCATACATTACGTATCTAAAATTAATTTTTTCAAAACTTAATATGTTGGATAAAATACATTGGGCTAAAAAAATTACGTGTTTCTTGTTCTTTTAAAAACTATATTGAGCATTTTTGGGGATGTCGTATACTCCGAATTTAAAATTAAATCCTTCATATTTAAAATAGCGGTTTACTATCGAGGACAAAACAGGAAAGTGAAGAATTCTCAGATTCCAAGAATTTTTTGTTGTTCAATTTTGTTTAATTTACAATAATTTTTGTTAAAATGGTTACTTTTTCACGACTTTGGAAACTTGCAGGGTACACCACACATTTCGCTTATTATTTGATTTAAATAATTTATAGATATGATGACGATTTGACAACTTAAATTTCGACAAATCAAATAAAAAAAATTGAACCACTTTGAAAAAAAGCGCTAAAAAATGAAAAAAAAAAGACGTTATAAAGTTTTACATGGAATTGAAATTTTCCATGCCAAACTGTTAATAAATGACTCAAACAAGTTACAATAAGAAAGTAATCACAGTTTTAATCCCTTTTAATCTTTTTGTTTCATCAGGTTTTGTAAAGTATTAATTTGGCGCCAAATTTAAATATTTGAATCCCATATGAAAATATATATTACAATTTTTATGTTTTAGAGCTTTTTATAACGCGGTTCATTTTTTTTTTAAATTTTGTTTTGTATAATTAATTTTGGTTGGTAAAAGTAAAAAATTTAAACTGTTGAATATTTGATCTTTTTAGATAATTTGCGAAAATATAAAAATATCTCTATAGTCTTCCTGTGATTAGTAGTTACGTATACAACTATATACACTTTCTAATTGACACTATTAAATTACGTAGTATGATAATAAGTACATATGCGTTGATAGAATTAGTTTTGCCTACTGCAAAATTAAGATGTATATTGCTAATTCTGAATAATTTAAATATAAGACTTACTAAGGTAATTTTAGAAATTTGAAGAAGACAGCTGTTGTTAACCAAGTTACTGTTACTGAAACAGCTATTTTTTTATAAGAATACATTTTGAACTTATGATTAAAATAATTTAAAACCTTTTTAGAAACAATTAATTTTAAATTAACTTTTGTTTTATATTTAGTTCCAAAATATTTTGGTTTTAGTCATATACATAGCATAACTAAGTTCTCTACCTAATTTTAACTATAATCTTGATCGCGCCTATAGTTCTGTACCATCAAATATAATAGGTTTTACAGAAATAATGGACATGTTATTTTTTTCGAAAACTATATTTTTATATTTTGGTTCATAAAAGTATGGATTTCAACTGTTCATTAGCTTATTATTTGACTGCTGACTTTTTAAAATAATTTGTAAAAACACTAAAATATTGCTATAGTTGTTCCCTGATTATTGTATTTTCTAATTCATATTATTTTACTGCATATACTAATTAATAATAAGTACATGACCACTGACTAGCCAGACCTCCACTAGTTTTGAAAATAAAGGAGGGACTTGGGGCCCTATCATAGAACTGGGGAACGTGAAGTGAACGGTGAAAAGGTGGCGAACGCGTATTCTTGAAATGTTCATCACTCATATCCTCGTTTGCTCGGTGGAAGGCAAGCGAACGGTGAAACATGCGCAAAGGAAATGTCAGCCGCTAAATGACATATTTAAAGCACGGATTTCAAAAAATTAAATAGAATTAAAAATTTTTATTTTATTTTTGGTTTTTCAAAATAACGCATTAAAAAAAATAATATGTTGACGAACCGTTTCTTTAAGACGTTTTATTTTCTGAATAAACAGTTGAAACGTTAATTAGGTGGTACCCCGATATTTTCAATATTTTCGATTTTTTTAATAAAATATCCTTAGAAAGTTCAATATGTCTAGCAAATATTAAGCAAATATGAGATTACAGACATAGAAAATTATTACAGGAGATTCTGTTCATAACTTAGTTGTATGAGCGTGCTATTTAAAAATGTTTTCCTAGGGCCATATATGCTTATATCCATAGCAGCCGAGTATCTTAATTTTAAACAGTTAAATCTAACATAATTCTTTTCACGGCACAACTTATAATAAATTTGAGAAATCACAATTTGTAAGCTATTTGAAACTTTTATTTAAATAAGTAACAAATTTTATATTTAAATTATGTTTGTTAACTACAGCACTTAACTTAATTAGACTGTGTTAAACACTATACGACACTACAATTAAATAAATATTATGATTATAATTTATCGAGACTTATAAATATGAATCCTACAGACCAACGAATGAGGTCCTTCAGCATAAAAACCTTATTTATGGTACATTTGATCTTCTAGTCTCTACACATCTTTATAAACTAAAAAAAATATATTTAAAGTTGAATGTGAGATCCGCCAGTATCTTTAATGAACGTCTTCTATCTGGCCTTTGGTTTCGGTCCCTGGTCATAAACAGTTTCACTATCATTGTTCAAGTTTCAGGTTTTCTTTCAAATTTACTTGTCAGGACAGAACATCTTGCAGTAAGAGGCTGGACACTTTGTGAATTAATACAAAAAATAACTGATTGGATAGTTTCCGTAGTGGATTGGGATGATGGCTTTTAGTCATACTACTACGTAGAGTTGTAATGTCCACCGTTTCAAGGTTTAGCAGTGCTGACTTTCTGCAATTACTTTCAGTATATTACTTTGTATATATGATTGCTGTTTTTCTTGATATCCCTTTTTCTTTATATATTAGAATCTTCTAGTACTCGGCTCTTTGTATGCATTTTTGTTTATCAGTTCTAGAGTGTCAATTTAAGATAAATTTAATCCAGGCAAAGTACAAGTATTGTAATGGCAATCAATAACCTCACAAAAATAACAACTACAGCAGTATTTTTTTTTTACTTTTGACGATTAATTTAAAGTACCAAAACTACTTTTTGCCTAAAATGGCAACAAAATATACTACGGACATTTTCGGTCTGACCGGTCAATTCAATCTCAAATCCATTTTACTTTTTGAAATTCCCGAGTTTTAGCACGTTCATATCTGGCAACATTGGCTTTTCAAGAATACGGCTTTTAATGTCAAAAAGTTCACATCGCCATTCCCATCGCCATTCACATCAACTTTAAATCACATTTTCGAGGATAGGGACCTTGATTTTCGAATACCATTTTCATAATATCTCGAAAACTATCTAACTTAAAATTTGGAAAAAAGTTATTTTGGAAACTCTCTTTCAAAAAATACTCCAACTGAAGTCACATAAAAATGTTTTTAAATAACATTTAAAATTTCGAACGTATAAGTTAACATAACCATTATTTTATTACAGAAAAGAAAACAAATATTAGGTATTCGGAGAATAAGCGTTAAATACTCAAACCGATGCATGAAATCTTAAAATCAAAAGCCTAAATGAATTAAAGTGATTATTTTATCGTTACGACCCAGATTATACCTATATAATACTATATAAATTTCAAATAAATTTGTTCTATTACCAATAGCTTATTTAAAATAGCTTTCCTAACACGAAAAACACGTTATCGTTTAAAAGCGATTTTTCCTCGAACAACGTTTCGATATTTGCAATTCAAATAATCATAAGTGAGACTTATTTACCTTATTCATTCCAGCCTATTGGGAAATAAAACCTAATTAAATAAATGTCATAGACAAATATAGAAAAGTGCACGAGATGTCTCTAAGTAAATGTTGGTTTCGGTAGAGTGTATTACGTAAAGTTGGTCAGCTGCTGTGCTAAGAAATATTCTATATATACTCGTCCAAAATCTTTGTTATTCTTTCTGTCATTTGTCGAAAAAATGGTCTAAAAATTCATTAGTCGTTAGTGGATGAGAAAAAACCGGAACCCTTAATATGTTGAATTCAATAGCAACAGCCGTAGTTTCCACTGTGTAATACAGCGGAGAATTTGTGCTGGTTTAAGATTTCCACACGTTTCAAAAAAAGCATACATGTAGATAATAATTTTCTATTGTTTTTTTTTCATTTCCTTCAGTAGTCATGGATTAGTCCTTAGAATAATTTTTTTAATGTTTTCGAGGCCATTGCGGCCATGTGATGGCGCGACGCGGTTTTATACAATATTGTTAGTTTGTGTTGTTCTTGTGTTATTGAGTGAGCCATCGAGATGTCGCCACTGCGCCTTATTTACTATTTTTCCACCGTGAAATCTATTTATAGGACACAGATGCAAGATGATGGTTTGTACCGAATGCAATGGCCTGATGAGTCTCATACTAGGATGAAACAGAGCTGTCGTCATTTTTCAGACCAGGATTTTTTTCATGAGTTCTCCGCACTTTTTACCATGAGAGTAGTATTTATCAAACGTCTTTGTCCGCACAGCCGAGAATTTACTATTTTATTTTAAAATTACACGGACGACAACTTCTCTCTTTTATATATATATATATATATATATATATATATATATATATATATGTATGTATATATTTAATAAATCCTTATCTAGTGGTGTCTTTCCTAGCAGATGGAAGCACTCATACGTCTCCCCTATATTTAAATCATGTGGCCGCTCTGATATTAAGAATTGCAGACCTGTCTGCATACAGTCTGCTATCCCTAAAGTTATGGAAAAAATGGTTCTGTCTTCGTTAAGTATATTCAATAGTATTATAGGGGAGGGGCAGCACGGTTTTCAGGGAGGCCGTTCTACGGAGAGTAATCTCTTCTTGTATACAAACTACATTAGCGCAGCCATGGATCGGGGCTGTGAGATTCATGCAATGTACACGGACTTTAGTAAAGCTTTTGACTTGATTGATCAAAGTGTATTGCTTCACAGACTTGAATCCCTTGGTATGGATGATCCATTCTATTCTTGGATGTCATCCTACCTGCAGGGTAGTACATTGCAGGTTAGACTGGCAGGGTTTCTTTCACATAAGTTTGATGTGGTCTCAGGTGTGCCTCAAGGGTCGCACTTGGGCCCTAGACTATTTCAATTGCTTATAAATTATATAGGTCAGTGTTTTATTTCTAGGTATCTTCTGTTTGCGGGTGATTTGAAACTTTTTAGGGCAATAGAGTCCAGTAAAGATTGTGAATTGCTGCAAAGGGACTCAAATATTTTAGAGACATGGTGCTTGAAAACTAATCTCAAGCTAAATGTTGCTAAGTGCTCATATATTATATTCAGTCGCAACAAGAGCGTGAACGAAGTTGAGTACAGAATTGGAGTGAGTAAATTGCAGAGGGTGAATGTAGTTAAAGATCTGGGATTATTTCTAGATAGTAGACTTTGTTATGTTGATCATTAGGATGTAATCATTAATAGAGGCCACCGTATGTTGGATATGGTGGTAAGAATGTCCAAGGGTTTTAATAATCTATGTGCTGTCTCTTTATTGTTCGTGTGTTACGTCACACAAGGTCAATAATGGAATACTGTAGTTTGATTTTGAGTCCACACTTTGATATACATAAAAAACATTTGGAGGCTGTTCAGGTAAAATTTTTAAAATATCTAGGGTATAGATTGGCACAGAGAGGACAGCAACTTGGCGTGGATGAGGTAAGGGAGTGTTATGGTTTGACCAAACTGGAGGACCGCAGACGATATTTTGAACTTGTTTTTTTCTATAAGGTAATAAATAATTTAATAATGAACCCTGATATATTGGCAGGTTTTAATTTTAAGATTCCACCTAGGAATCTCAGGAGGTGTCCACTGCTGTCCTCTGGGTTTTATAACACCCTACATAGTTAGAATATGCCAATTAGTGGAGTGGTTACTGCTGTTAACAGTTTCCCTGATCTTGATTATTTTATAAGGTCATTTAATGTATTTAGAAATAAGCTAGAAAGCCTGATTTTGTGATAGTAGTATTAAGCCATCTAATGTTTAATATAAATAATTTATTTGATTGTATATGTACAAAAGGTGGAACCGTTGAAATAATATATATATATATATATATATATATATATATATATATATATATATATATATATATATATATATAACTGCTTGAATATAAAGAAGTATGAAATTTTGTTTCCTAAATTCTCACTAAATCTTTTTTTTTTTAATGTTCCCCAATTTTAAGGGGAAAAACAACTTCATATTTATATTTAGCGGCCTCGGAATTTTAAAAAATCTGATCCTAAGGACTGGCAAAAGGTGGTCACGTATTGCTATTTCTAAGCGGCTTTTTGGGAGTTTCTGGCTAACCTATCAGTGTGGTATGCCAATAATTGAAGAAAAACTTTATCTGTGTTGTTCGAAGGGCTAGCTATATTTAAGCTGCTAAAATGGTTGGGCTAACTTAGTACTGATCAAATCAACCAATTTATTTTAAGTTTTCCGCACCAGAGAGCTACAATATCGATTTTCTTTAAAAATTAAGATTTCAGTAAGAAAGGAATAAATCATTATTACCGTGTTTAAACATTGCAGAAATCATTTATATATTTCTTACTGAAATCCTAATTTTTAAGTTTTGCACTACTCCGGTGAATGAATAGATGTCGTCTGACATCGAAAAATTATTTCCTGCGAATGTTGCTTTCAGTTCGATACAGCTCTATTTATGAGACCATAAGGTGGTCGAAACGCGTATGGAGAGAGAACCAGGGTGGTATTTCCACGAAATAAACCGTTTGTATATATACTTTCCCTTTGTCTGCCTGAAAGGACAAAAAGATTTGTTTCTATTACTAGGTCAAGTAGGGTGTGTGTGTGCAAACCAAAATACGAAAAATTGATATTTCTACCCTTATTATCCGAAGTTTGTGCTGTGCGAAAAATTTGAAATTTGAAGCCTAATACTTTCTGTATTCTCTAATATTTGGAACGCGGAAATTTCGGTTTTTAGTGCAATATGGTATCTTTTTGATCACTAAAGAGAAAATATAAGTTTTAGAGGCGAACTAAATTACAAAACAGGTAACTTAAAATATTTAAGTTTTTGTGCCATTTTAATTTTAATTGGAATGTATCCAAAACTAGTTTTGATATCAGTCGATCACAAAGGTAGATCCTCGACAACACGAGTTCAACTTTTGTTCAGAACACTGAAATCTACAAGTGAAAAATTCAAAAATATTTAATCGAAAGCCATTTTCTCAATATATTCGCGCGGTCGTTACCATGGAATACACTGTATCAACATATTAAACAAACTCTGATCAAAGCGGAGTCAGTGGACCCAATATTTCGAGACGAGAAAGTTGGTTTAGCGCCCTAGGCTCAGCGGACTACCTACTTTGTAACTTGCAGTTGCTGCTCCTATGTCGCTAAGAATCCGTTTAAAATAATTTTCATATAGTTTATAACTCATCTATAATATAGCAATTAGAACTTATGAAATATTATCTATCTATATGACTATATATTAATATAAATATGTAGAATTTTGCAAAATATAAACATATTTGCCCCCTCTACCAATTTTTCGATAACTGTTGATGGAGTCAGTCTGAGATCAGACTTCGGTTTCGGTACAGTGAACCAGATTGAGGATAGTTGAATGTATTATCTCTCTTATTCTAAGTGCCGTTCTATTCAACTTCAATGAATTCGTGAATTAATCCTATGTCATAATAGGCCAATCAATAGGTAAAAAATAGGAATTAATACAAGAATGGACTGGACTAAGTCTACGATGAAAAGGGAGATGGAAAAATTTTCCCTATATGTTTACCGCGATAATTTTAATAGAGAGAGCTGAACTACAAATATTCGAAGTTGCCAAAACACAGTTTTTAATGTCTAGAAGCAAACTTACGAATTAAAAATTTTTTTTTTAAATAAAATTTTAGATAATTTGAAAATCTATAATTAAAGTCTTATAACTTAAATTTAATCTATTATTTATTAAAAAAGTAAAAAAAAACTTGGAAAATTATCCTTCTTTTGTATATCGAATAACTATTACAAAAATATTATTTTCTTTTTGTTACTTTAATAGAAATAAAACTGACCGATTATTTTCAAAATCATGCAGTAAAAGAAAGTTAAAAAAATTATATACTTTTTCCGTGAAATAGAACAAAAAAAAGTGTAATGTATTTTGCCGTTTTGCGAAAAAATCATTCTCAAGGAAGTTATCGATATTTTAAAGTTGAACTTTTGTAGTGAAGAAATTGTATATTTTTATGACTAATAGACGTAAGTCAGTTTTTTCTTTTGATTAAGGTCGCCTTAGTCATAAACTTTGAGAAAAAAATGTGAAAACCGAAAGATTTTTAAAATCAACAAAATGGCGCCCGTTTTCGGAAAAATATACTCAAACGCGATTTTCCAAAAATTACATTTTTTTAGGCATGTATGTTACTATGAGTTACATTGGTGTTTTACTGCGGGTAGGCTGCTAACCTGTCCCGCAAACCCTCCTCCTTTGCCCGGGCTTGGGACCGGCACTGACAGTTGCTGAGCTACTCAATCCGTCCAGCCTCTGCCAGAGGCAGAAACCAAACACCAAACGGCCGCCTGGACGGCCCCCAAAAGATGGAGAGACAGCTGGATTTCGACGTCAAACGAGGATCGATGAGGCATTGTGTAGATAACGGAACTTGGTTCTACCTAGAAGAAGAAGAAGAAGACATTTTTTTAATGAATTTTTTTCGAAGATTCCTTGTTATATACCTTTTCAATTACAATTGTTTTCATGGGTGCTAAAATGCAGAAGTGGACTTAGTATTTTTTGTCTTTATTCAATGATCAATTTCATTTCAAATCACGCTATGTAATTAAAAAAAAATCTTCCTTCGTGAAACATATCATTATAGAAAATTAGTGCTTTTGGAGTGAAGAAAAATAGAAACATTGTTTTATTCAAAATCGTATATTTTATGACTAATCGACGTAATTTAATTTTCTCTTTTGATTCAGATCACATGAGATATAAATTGGGAATGCCGAAAAATTTTCAGAATTGACAAAATGGCGGCCGTTCCTTGAATCAAAATCAAAAATTTTTTTTACGGTTGCCTTTTATATGCTTCATTATACACGATGTCCGGGAAAATGTGAGAAATCTCAAGAATTTGAAAAAAATATGTGAAAGGAATACCACAAATTTATATAAAGGCCTCCTCTTCGGAGATTTGTATACATAATTTTTGAACCACGTGGTATATTTCAAGCTGCAGGGATTGACTAAATGTGACACTCATGACCAGGGGCGGATTCAGCCTCTCTCTTTGGGGGGTGGGGCGGTGATACCATAAAAGTATAGTATGGCAAGCGAAAACACGTTGTCGACGGGGGGGAGACACCGGCAAGATTCTTATTTTTAGTGTTAAAGGCAGGGTCGGGTCTATTTTCTGAATTTGAAGCTCTTGGAAAGGGGGGGGGGGCGATCACAAGGAAAAACAAGTTGCCGACAGAGGGGGAGGCTAGCAGCATACATATTCCTAGTATAAGAGGCAGAATCGGGTCTATTTTCCTGAACTCAAAGCTGTTCGGGGGGGCTATCGCAAAAAAACAAGTTGTCATCGGGGAGGGGGGAGAGGAGTGCCAACAGTATACATATTCCTAATATAAAAGGCAGAATCGGTTCTATTTTCTTAAACTCAAAGTTTTTGAGAGTGGGGGGGGGGGCGATCGCAAGCATACACATTCCTATGATCTATTGAAGAACTAGAGAGAGTAATAAAACTGTTACCGAAACCTCCAACGTACCTGCTCCAGTGCCGCAGGTAAATGAGGACTTCCGTAAATCTAATTATATTTAATTATATTCAAATATTTTAAGCTTTTATAAATTTACTGCAACAATAAAATTTCTGATAGTTGATAGTCAGTGAGCAAAGTACACCTTGCAGTGGGTCCTTAGTGATTTATCTTGTTTGCGCTTGTTTTTATATTATTTGAGATTAGTGATATACCCAAAAGATGTGGCTTCCACCTCTATATTTATTCCAAAATCGTTAAACCAGGGCATTTTTTCCTCAACAAAAAAGTTATTACGATGAATGTTTATGATGTCTTAAGATATCAATATCTAGATAATAATGTTAAAAGCTCTGTTGAGATGTGTTCCAACATGAAAGGAGTTGAGCTAAGAAATTTACATCTCAGGTTCTTTGAATATTGAAAATTGATATTGTGGGGTTCTTGAGGCGTATACAAACTCACTATACAATACAATATAAAATATATCGAGCTAAGAAATTTACATCGATATTGGAAGATTTTGGGGCCTATATTACAAATCTATAATTAATTTGAAATTTAAAATAGTAGATTTGCTATGATAGACTAAATATTTGTTTGACACAATTTTACTGGTATTTGGAAAACTCTAAGAACCAAAGAATTTTTAGTGGTTTCTTTTTAGGGTGATTTACAACTTTGGATAAAATGGGTACTTTTTTGTCACCTGGTCATTGCGAGGTACACTAATCTCAATTAGTGCTTAGTTCAAATAAATTATGGACATGATAATGAATTCGAAAACTAAAAATAAAATTTTTAAAAAAATTGAACCGACTTCTAAAAATGCGTTAAAAAGTGAAAAATAACTATAAATTTTTATAAGAAATAGAACTTTTTGAACTCGGCGCCAAATTATCTGTAAATGAAATAAATGACTACTAATATATACAAATTATGGTAAGAAAGCAATTACAAACAAAGTATTTTTAATCTGTTTATACAAATCACATTTTGTCAGGTATTCGTTTGTCGCCGACTTCAAAAAGTTCAATTTCATATAAAAATTTATAGTTATTTTTCACTTTTTAGCACACCTTTAGAAATCGTTTATTACAAAATTATCTTTCTTTGTACTTTTTCGATTTTACAGCGAAGCCCTTATCATTTTGAAAAAACGATATTTTATAATTTCTTTATAAAAAATAAGTCCCCTTTTTTAAAGCGATATTTAAGTGGTTGAAAATAAATTTTTTCATTTGCTCCTAACAAAATATGGAAGTTTAGGCTTTTACGAAGAGATTGAACTATTTTGAAGGTCTAAGTATTCGCTCAAAAAAAGTTATAGGAATCAATATTTTGTGTCTTCGGATAAACAATTAGCAACATCTCAGCAATAAGTTATCTGATTTACTATTATAAAATATCATTTTATTTAGGCAGACGGGGTTTCCCTTTAAAAGCAAAAGAGTGCAAAAAAAATTAATTTTGTAATAAATAATTCATATGAAAAAATTGCCAATTTTGAGGGTTTTTAGTCTTTTTGCAATAACAAATTAACAAAAATTATCGCACAAAAGCTAAAATTGTAGGTTTTTAAAATCTCTATAACTTATGTTTGAAACTTTTTACCAAAATGTATTCCTGGACTTGTAAATTCAAAAAACCTGTTTTAGCCCACTTTGATGTAAGGTTTGTTCTTATATTGCCCTCACAACACCCTTGGATAGTTGTGAAGTAGTAGATATCTGTTGGACTTCCATTGTCTTTATTTTTGTTGAATATCACGATGTTTCGGCTAGTAGTTCTCTAGCCGTTTTCAAAGGAAAAATTCTACATCCAGGATGAAGGACTATCGATGGGATATTCACTCTCACCGGTGGTCGCAAATATTTTCATGGAATGGTTCGAGATGTTTACAATTGAATTCACAACTAAGAAACTGAAGTTATGGCTCAGATACGTAGACGATAATTTTATTATTTGGAGTGGAAACGACGAAGAACTTCGAAACTTCCTTTTTCATATCAACAATATCAGCCCAACTATTAAACTCACCATGGAGAAAGAAGTAGAAAATAAATTACCATTCTTAGATGTCTTGGTTGAAAGAAATGGCAGACAAATTCGAACTTCAGCTTACAGAAAAGCCACGCACACAGGACAATACTTTAATTATTCATCTAATCACTCCAACGACACTAAACAAGGAATTATAAGAAATCTCGTAGATGGAGCCTTAACTCTCTGCAACTCCAACGAGAACTTGATGAAAGAGATAGATTACATTAAAAATGATCTGACAGCCAATGGATACTCAGTGTATCTAGTGGATAAATTTCTAGAACAATGCAGAAATAGGACAATATCGACAACGAATGAAAAACGAAAACCACTATTGAACATCCTCTATGTTAAAGGCATTTCAGAAAAAGGTTAGAAGGATAGGAAAACGATATAAAATCAACGTTGTTTTCAATTCAAATAACTCTCTGAGAAGTCGGCTCACTAGGGTCAAACCAACAACTCAAAGGGACATGAAGAACTGTGTATATCAGATACCATGTGAATGTGGCAATTCCTATGTTGGCGAAACAAAGAGATCTCTTGATGTAAGGATCAAAGAACACCAAAAATGCACATTTCGAGGAGAAACAGAAAAATCTGGTGTTGTCAACCATGCCTGGACTCATGAACACCACATAAAATGCCTGAAGCTAAAATACTACACCGAGAACAACATTGGAGAAAACGGAAATTCAAAGAAGCCACGGTTATACATCAGAACCCGAGTTGTTTTAGTAAACCATTTTGAGATATAAGAGAAGCGTGGAAACCACTTCTTAATAATTGTAAACTAAAACTAAATGCAGCATAAAAAAATGGGATTTTGCCAAAGAAGTAATGACTGCACTCATCTCAGTCACACTCCACTGCATTTACTTTTAGTTTAAATAGTCATGTAGCTAAGGGATTTATTTAGTTTCATTTGAAAACGGCTAGAGATAACTACTAGCCGAAACGTCGTGATATTCAACAAAAATAAAAATAATGGAAGTCCAACAGATATCTACTACTTCGCAAGAAACATCGTTGTCTATGACCTTCAAACAAACACCCCTGGATAGGTCTCATCTATCTCGGAATTTACGTCAGTATATTTACCCATGGCTTGGACTATTACACATCTTGGAAAACTTGCAACTCCGCCTGGGTTAGTTGGTAGGTGGATTGAGTAGCTCACTAACTATCACTGCCGGTCCCAAGCCCGGATAAAGGAGGAGGGTTTTTAGATGAGGGTAGCAGCCTATCTGATGGAAAAAGAATCATCGCTCAAAAATCCAACGATCAGCCTCGGAAAAGGACGGATTTAACAGTAACAGACCTGGCACGAAAAAGGACAATGAATAACAAAACATCAAAGAATAACTGGAGAAAGGAGATATTAAGAATGGCCTGCTGGAATATAATGTCATGGCAAACAAAGAACCAAGAGAACTCATGGAAATGAAACATCATAAGATTGACATATGCGCAATTTCCGAAACCAAACGAAAAGGCGAGGGCACCCTAAAAGTACCTGGATTCATATTGGTATACAGTGGAGTGGAGAAACAAAAAAGAGCAATAGCTGGAGTAGCGATATTGATAGCAGAGAAATACGAAGATCATATTGATGACATCAACTATGTCAACGAACGCATTCTTAGGATCACATTGAAAACAGGCTCAGAAAAAATTCATATCCTCAGTGTATATGCCCCAGACAGCAGCAGGAAAAAAGAAGAAACAGACATCTTTTATGAGACAATGCAAACGGAAATCCACAAAATACCATCGGATGAAAAGACTCTAAATATTGGGTGACCTAAATGCAAGAATAGGCAATGAAGTGATAGGTGGTATCAAAAACAAGTACAACGAAGACCATATTAACGAAAATGGCGAAATCTTGATTGATTTCTGAACAAGCAACCACATGAGAATAAATAATACATTCTTCCCCCATAAGCCTCAACACAAAATAACCTGGCAAAATACCAGAGGACAAAATTCAATAATAGATTATGTGATATCAAATAAAGTTTTACATTCAACACAAGTATTAGACGTCCGTAGCTTAACATCTGCAGAAGTAGGATCCGATCATAGATTGGTACTATGCAAATTAAGACTTAAAATACAACACAAAAAGAAAAAGCCACCGAATATTAAAAATAAATCAAACATTGAATCGGTAAGTGATGAATCAACCAAAGACTTGTATAAAAAGAGACTTGCAGAAAAGATCAAAGACAACTCTATTAAAGATTCAGATGATGTTGAAGAAAGCTGGGGAAAAATCAGAGGAAATGTAGATAAATCGGCCGAGGAAGTATTGGGATACAGAGAAGTCAACACAAATTCTAAGCCGTCAGCTAAGCATTGGTATACTCCTGAGGTGAAATTATTGGCAGCAGAGAAACGACAGGCTTACCTCCGATACAGAAATAACAAGTCAGAAACAGAACACAATCGATACAAAGAAATAAGAAGCAGAGTAAACGTCGACATAAGACAAATCAAAAACGAATATTGACGAAGGTTCACAGTAGATATGGAATATGACTTGTAGGGGCACAAAAGAAGGCATGGAACATGATCAGAAGAAGGAAACAGGATATAAACGAATATACACAATCCTAAAAAATTTCTGAGCACGAATGGGAAGAACACTTTAAAACAGTATATAGAAATACAGATCAGTCACAACAGAACAACTACCCACCCGAAAATGCATCTGAATATGACGAATACACCAAGGAAGTAAGCCTCCAAACGACGAAAGACACGATAGCCAAATTAAAAACGAGAAATGCCCCAGGACCCGTATAACAGTACCTATGTTCAAGAAGGGTGATAAGAAAATCACGGAAAACTATAGAGAAACAAAAATTTATTAAATTCAATAATGAAATTATTCACCAAAATCCTTGAAGGTATAATAACTGACTATTGCAGAATATCAGAAGAACAGCAAGGTTTCCGCAAAAACAGATCTACAGTAGATGCCATATTCATCGTAAGACCGATAGCAGAGAAATCTATTGAATTTACTAAGCCGGCTTTTATGTGCTTTATAGATCTCACTAAAGCCTTTAATAGGGTGAGACTGGATGATATTCTGCAAATAATGCGAATTAAAGGCATCCCAAACAATTTAATTAACATAGTTGAACAGTTAAACTCCAACACCACAACACAAATCTCAGTAAGCGGTAACCTAACTAAGGATGTACCGATAGCGTCGGGCATACGACAGGGGGACTCTTTGAGTCCATTACTGTTTAACATAGTAATGGACCAAATAAAAGAGAACGTCAAAAGAGCCGCACCAGGGTACAGAATGAATACCGGGGAAATAACAATAATATGTTACGCTGATGACGCCGTCATAGTCTCGGAAAATGAAGACGATCTCCAAAGACTTCTATTTGCATTCCACACTATAAGCCAGCAATTCAACATGAAAATATCCATCGATAAAACTAAGTCAATTGTAAGAAGCAAAGTGCCCTTAAGATGCAAAGTAGTAGTGGATGACAAACCAATAGAACAACTCATGACCTTTAATTACTTAGGAGTTGAGATATCCGCAAACCAAGACAGAACAAGAGAAGTAAGAAACCAAGTAAACAAGGGAAATAGAATCTCAGGAAGCCTGGCGGATATAATATGGCACAACACATACATGAGCAAGGACGCAAAAACAAAAATCTACAAGACCGGAAGAAGGTTAATTTGCCTCAATCTTGCTTATTCGTATAACTAGAGAAGCAAAGGATGTCAAATTTTAAAAATTTAAAAGCTCATTTTTCTTCTGTCCTTGCCATCTGTATATTTGTTATAATTAAAATAATTTTAAATTGAGACCCACCATTTCAAATCGGATTTTATAATTATTGGCACTGCAGAGTTCATTAGTATAGCACGTAAATTATTAAAGTGATAAACCTCCTCCCTATCCGGATTTAAAAACATACCCATGACTTGCTCTTTATAAAGGTCAATTCCTTTTTCGTTAATAAGAACGATTAAAAAAAATCTATTCTAGAACTTTAACCTAGTGCGTATCTAGTTCTTTATACAAGGTGTAACACAAAGGTTGGAAATAAATTAAACAGTAGATTCCTTAGTATTTTTTTTTAATATGTACTTTTACTTTTCAAAAAATTAAAAAAAAATGTATTAGTGTAATAACTTTCGAACACTAAAAGGTAATGAAGCGAAATCTTAACTAGAGCTTAATTTGATACTGCCCTAGCAACAGTAAAAACATGACAGTGGTGTGCGTACGGATGTTATCGTAAAGTCTAAAAAAATGTGGTACGCATCTGGTAAAAATTTTTTTTGATAATTTCCTCCAATTTGATTTAAAAAAAAATTTTAAATTAAACCTTTTTTAAATACCATTTTTTCAGTTGCATACACAGAAAAATGTAGAAACATGAACAAAAATGAAAACGAACACTAACATTATTGGGTATGTTTGAAAACTTGTCGCATGGACATTTAAAAAAGACTCTTAGACGTTTGAAATAAAATACTACTAATTAATGAACAATAATAAATGTATTATTAATCTACAAACTTAAAGTAACTACTAATTAATAAAAACTCTTCAAATAAGAAATATCACGAAAAATGCTGAAAGTATTGTCCCAGGGCTGCAATACATTTTCCCATGCGTTTCCTCATGGATTTTCTTACTCGTGCAAAAATACCAGGCATCTCTTGAATTTGCCGACATCCCATTTTAATTCTTTGACGAAGAGTCTGCACGGCAGGAATTTCAGCGGAATAAACTATGTTTTTTAAATGTCCTCATAAGTGATAATCCAGGAGATTAAGGCCAGGGGAATGAGGAGGCTATTCCACGACCTTCCACGACCTATCCATTTGTTCCGGAACGCTTCATTAAGATATTTTCTCCCTTCTCTTCTTAAGTGAGCTGGAGCGCCGTCATGCATAAACCACATCCATTGGCGTGCTTCAAAGGGGACTTCTAATAAAGCTTGCAATCCATTTTGAAGGAAACCCAGATAAGTTAAGCCGCCTAATTCATTCGGTAGTACTATAGGACAAATAAAAAAATCGCCAATTATTCTTGTCCAAACCTTTATAGAAAATCGTTGCTGATGACGGGATTATATTATTCCATACGGATTTTCTTCTGCCCATAGATTACTATTATGGAAATTAATTATACCATTCTTTGTAAATCCAGCTTCGTCAGATGAGTGAAACAAAAAATTCTGGTTGATTTTTTTAAAAACTAGCTACAAAATCTGAGACGTGGAGCATAATCTTCGGCAGAAAATGCCTGTACGCTTTGCAGATGGTATGGGTATAACAAATTATCATGGAGTATTCGTTGGACAACCATATGGCTTACTCTGTCCATTCATCCAATTGTTCTTGTACTAGAATCAGGATTTGCCTGGACCGACTGAAGTATTCGTTCCTAGAGCTGCACTGTCCTTACATTTTGAGGGCTTTCGCTGGAGGTACAAGGCTTTAAGGAACCAGTTTCACGTAAACGAGCCTGAATTATTGAAAAAGTCTTCCTATTCGGAATGCATCGAACCGGAAAACGTTGAAAATACAGACGTGCAGCTTACATGGAATTCCCGTTTGCAAGTCTATAAAAAATGCATATATGCTAATTCTTCGAATGAGTAGTCCATTTTGATCAAATAACCAAATTAAAAACGTGTAATGAAAGCTTATCTTAACTGACAATGACGTTTTACCTGAAAACAAAAATAAAAATAATGGTCGTAGCATACTGGATAACATTTGTGTTTTCTAAATTCTTTTGTCTATGCAATGGAAAAAATAATATTTACTAAAGACTTAATTACCGAAAAATGACGAGAGATGCAGAGAAAACGCGAGAAGAATTTTTTTTAAAGTAAAAAATCATATATGAGGTAATGATCAAACAAAATTTATTAAAGGCGTACCACATTTTTTTAAACCCTACGGTAATATCAGTACGCACGCCATTGAGTAAACTGCGAAGACAATGTTTTTACTATGGCAGTATCAAGTTAAGCTTTGGCTAAAATTTCGTTCCATTATCTTCTAGCGTTCGAAAATTATTTCACTAAAACGACTTTTTAAAAATTTTTTAACACTCTATAACTTAGAAACGAATATTCATAGAGCAGAACTACATATTAAAAAAAATATTTTTCACAATGGAATCCACTGCTTAATTTATTTCCAACCTTTATGTTACACCCTGTATAACTTACTTGGGTAAAAAATGTGTTTTTTGTTCTAAAAAACATTGGTTAAAATCGTGGTTAAAATAATTAAAAAAGAATGGCACAGAGACGAATGTTTTGCCGGTTCAGCTCACACACAACCACGAAAAGGCCTTCTTCGTCTATGTGGTTACATAAAAAGGATGTTACCAATTTTATGCAAAAGTGCAAACAACTGAAATATTTAAATTATTGCGAAATAAAAATAAGACGTTTGAAAAATTCATATATTTTTTTTGTCTGTCTGTTAAAATGTATTCTTTTTTGATAATTTCGCTTGGCAACATGTAATGTATTCTAGAGAGTGACAACCCTTGTCAAAAAGCTTGTAGGAATATTATAGAGCAAAATTGTAAAATAAATACAAGTCGAAAACACATTATGAAATTAATTATTTTTTATTAAGAATGGAGACGAAATAAAGAAAAATCTTACCCGAAAAAACTAATTGTACAGGTCACAATATTTGAGAGATATAGATGGTGTATCTAGTTCCAGGGGTGTCAGGTGGAATGTTTTCCAGAGATTTGTCCCTGGACCAACTTCTTTTTAATTTATAGGAATGACATTAGAGTGAGCCCAAGTGTTGATACCCTCATGTTCGCAGATCACCCAACATTCTTGGTTACGGGAAGAAGAAAAATTGATCAACTGCATGAAAGTATGAACTCTGTCCATTTTCTGGCTGAAGCATGGTTTAATAGTTGCTATTTAGTCATGAGAGAATGTTATTTTCTCATAAAAAATTCAGACTGTGTCATCCAAAAAGACTCGGTTAGGTTTCTTGGTTTTAGTTTGGATTCCATGCTTATTTGGGACAGTCATGTGGAAATGAAATGTAAAAAATTAACCAAAAACGTATTTGTTGTGAGATCTTTGACTGAAGCTGTAACAAGGGATACTTTAGAAACCGCTTATCACTCTTTATTTATGTTTCACTGCAGATATGGTCTGGTAGTCTGAAGACATTCTACTCATGCAAAGCAGATTTTTTTTTATTGCAAAGGAACGTTCTGACGATCATTTTTAAAAAAGGCTATAGAGAATATGTTCAACACATGTTTATAAATAATAATATTCTTATTTTTGCTTCCTTATATAACTATATATATATATATATATATATATATATATATATATATATATAGTTACTTTTTAAAATTATTTTCATATTATACAAGGTGTCCCAAAAGCTGTGAAACTATTAAAGTTTTTTTTCTTTACATGGAACCCCCTGTATAATATTGCATTTTTGGATTCTCCGATCAAAATAAGTGCCTATTTTAATAAGGTTTATAGTACCTAAACCTTAAGGGTTTTTAAATAATTCGAATTTTACCAAAATATAACCTAATTTTCATGTTTCAAATACCTAAGAATTATTTCAGTTATGTACTCGAAATTTACAGCGAAGTGTAACAATAAATCATATTTTATATCCCAATTACAATAAACTTGCTATATAATACAGAATGTCCAAAAATTAGAACTAATCAAATAAGAACTTTAAGTGGCTATAACTTGATTACCAGAAAATGTGCCTTTTAAATACCTATCGAATGCCAAGTCTGCACGTTTTCACAGATCCAGCTTTGTCAAGAGCTTCACGGAAATGATTTTGATAACCAAACATTATTATTCTGATTCAAATCCGCATGAATACAGAGTTACGAGAAACCAGAATAGGTGGTCGATTAATGTGTGGGGAGGAATACTGGGTCCATACTTAATTGGACCCTACTTTTTTGAAGGTATATTTTCTGGTAAGTCAGAAAGTATAGGGTTCTATTTAAATTAATCAAGTTGTAGCTACTTAAAGTTCTTATTTGAATAGTTTTAATTTTTGGACACCCTGCATAATATGGCAAATTTATTATAATTGGGATATGAAATATGATTTATTGTTACACTACACTGTAAATTTCGAGTACAATACCGAAATACTTCTTAAGTATTTGAGCATCAAAATTAGGTTAGATTCTATCAAAATTCGAATTATTTAAAAACCCTTAAGGTTTAGGTACTATAAACCTTATTAAAATAGGCACTTATTTTGATTGCAAAATCCAAAAATGCAATAATATACAGGAGATTCTAATTAAAAAAGCATAACTTTGATACTTTCAGAGCTTTTGAGACATCCTGTATCATATGGAAATAATTTTTAAGTAACGATACTAGACTTCCATATATCGCAAAAGTAAAGCTTTTTGAAAATCACATATTTTGGCCGCAATATTCCGTGCCGTATAGGGTGAATAACCTTGTATATATATATATATATATATATATATATATATATATATATATATATATATATGTTATGACGGATATTTTCACGGGTGTGACATGCAATTGTCGTCTACGGGCGCCACACAGTGAGCTTTTAAAATGGTGAATCAAATTTCACCGAAACGCCAGCTGCCTGTTAAGTGATAGGTACTCTATGGGGACATGATCAACAGTTTAATCTTTCTTCAAACGCAATTTTTCTATCGGGTCATCCATAACGCCAATCTTATGAAGATCGCCTTTCAGGTGACAATGTTCTTTTGGTAGACTCACAACGATTCGCAGTTCTTTCCTCTCCAGGGAAAGAAACTCTCCATATTATATGTATGTTTTTTGACACACCTAATTTTAGCGGCGATCCTCTAGGATTGGATACATTTATTTTCCAGCAATAGCTTTTGTTTCTTCTTTCTAGCGATAAATGGAACAGATAGAATTGGTTGGAGTCCGAATTGTCCAATCGCTAATCCAATCTTTGCCAGAAGATCTACTTCCTTGTCTCTATATATGTCTGATTATGCTGCCATTCTTGGTCGAACTATCCAGTACATTTTTCCAATCAAACCGCAGTGGTGAATTTAGAGGTCAGTGTCATTATTGCAACTCTACTATCTCAACAAATATTTATTACTTTAAACAATGTTTATTTTCCTCTCACAAAGATGAGCGCATTGCAGAATAGCATATAGTTTTTCCCGAAAATGCGTTGCATCATGTTCTCTGCCCCCCCCCCCCCCCCTGCCTCTACCAAACGTTACAGCTCCAGATTTTTAATTCTTTTGAAATTTACCTATAAATCACCAGAATCTATTTCTCGGATAAATTTGCTCCTTGTCACAATCCTATCTGCTTGGCTAAAGTATGTCGATTATGGTTAGGTTTCAAAATTTTTGCAAAAAAAAATTAAGAAAATTTTAACCTTGACACTTTGTATTTCGGAAACTGTCAACTTTTGGACTAAGGTGAATTGGACTAGATCTTCACATTTTAGTCTCAGGAATTTGCACTAACACTTTGTACAGAGTTTTTTAGAGATATTCTGTATATATTAACGAACAAATCTTTATAGAAATAAATTAAAAATAAAATCTTTGAGGTGGAGCTTTAAAATCGGCAAGAAGAATAGTTGCTTTTCAAAAATACACAAAATTTTCTTTTTGTCGGTTTGGTAAAAGAAACCGATATATTTAATTTCGTAGGATCAAAATTTGGTTGATTTTTTGTTGCATTTGTCAATTTAAACCATTTAGTGCTTTCAAGTTAGACTACACTTTTCTGGAAATAAATGAAATTTTAGAAATACACTTTACTTCGTTAATACAAACAAAATTCCAATTTTTTATTAAAAAATAATTAAAATTGAATTTGTCGCATTTTAATGTTGCATTTTAAGCAAATATTGAAAAACAAGATAATTAAATAAGCAAATTTAAATAATCTCCCAATTTATCACGAATTTTACATTACAATTAATTGAAAAACAGTTTTTTTTGTAATACCGGAAAACATATGTTTATACCACGAAGGTTATCATTTAAATTGTTAAATTTTTTTATTGTTGAAACCTTCTTCATAAAATTCTCATGCAATTAGTCTTGCAACATAAAATAAATAAATATATTCCTAGACAATAATGTAAGTTATTGCAGTGAAGCATAAAATGTCTCCTGTTTCTGGTTATTGCAAATACATATTGTATTTTTGCGATCAAACTGCTGTTATACAGGGTGTCATCAGGTCAATATTAACATTAGAATTAGAGTTTGTTTAATGAAAAATTCGGCAAGTTATATTTATTTAGAATATGAAATACCAACGATCTAATTCTAGACATCATCCGTATATCTATATCAACGAAAACAGATCTTTATAGAAGCGCTGTTCTTATGAGATTGTTTGGGTCCCGAGCGGAACTAATTGTTTTGATTTTATTTGTCTCGCACGCTGCCCTCACCATAAGTGTCTCTCTTTCACAGTTCCTCATCACCACAAGTTCGCCTTCTAGATGATCAAGCTCTATCAGCCAAACCTATGATTATGCTGTTCTTTTGGGATTTTGGATAATGTGACTGATAGTTGAGATAGCGTCCTCACCATGTATCTTTTGTATACCACATCGTCTCAATTTTTATTTTCATAATTTCGAAATAGTGTGAGGTCAAGGAAATTTATTTTTCCATTATGTTCGACTGCTGATGTAAATTCTTTCTTTCGGTGGAAATTGTTGAATGTATTAAGTATGGTGTTAATTTCATTTTCAAGATTAGTAGCTAGATAGTCGTCAACGTACCTATTAAAAAATCGAATAGGATATATCAAGTTCATTTAAGACATTCTCTTTCGGATATTCCATAACTAACTGTGCTACTGTTATGATTGATACTGGCAAGCCCATTGCGCAACCATCAAGCTGCTGGTAGTATGTATTTTGATATTGAAAATAATTGTTGGTTAGTGTATCATCTACAGTAGCACAGTTGGTCATGGAATATCTAGAAGAAAATGTCTTAAACAAACTTGATATACCGATCCAATTTTTTAAGAAGTCCGTTGATAACTGTCTAGCTGCTGTCCGTAAAAATGAAGTTAACACCATACTAAATGCATTCAACAATTTCCATCAAAAGATACAATACAGCAGAAGACGACAATAATGGAAAAAAAATATCCTTGAGTTCACACTATTTCGAAATTCTGAAAATAAAAAGATTGAGACGATGTTGTATACAAAAGATACATGGTCTGGACGCTATCTCAACTATCAGTCCCATCATCTAAAATCCCAAAAGAATAGAGTAACATTAGGTTTGGCTGATAGAGTTTTAACCTTAACTTCTCTGAAATATCGTCAAGAAGCCTTAAAGAAAGTCAGACAAATCCTAAGTGATAATAGTTTACCCGAAAGACTCACAAACAGATTAATAAAACAACGAACTTATAAACTTTATAATAAGAACGTCCCTAAACAAAATAATAATAACAACCCAAGAACATATGTTGCAATACCATACATTAATTTATTGCCAGAACAGGTTACACACATCCTCAAACAGCACGATATTATAGTTTGCCACAAAACATACAATAACAAATCATCAATATTTACAAAGTTAAAAAGTAAGGTAACTCGCGAAAAAAAGTCCAATATTATCTATTCCATACCATGTCTAAATTGTCCACAGAAATATATTGGAATGACAACACAATATCTAGACAGCAGATTGAACGGACATAAATACACAAAAAACGCAACGATAAAATTACACAAACATGAGACAAATTTTAAACACGAATTTGATTTTTCGAACACAAAGATTCTAACCCAGGAAAGAAACTACCATAAACTTCATATAAAGCAAATGGTACATATAAAAAAGGAAGAACCTAAGCCAAATATATTTTAAACTAATAAACTAAACCAACTATTGTAGCCCTTATTGTTTTGCAACACATCGTATAGTTAATACTAATAAAATGTATTTGCAAATCAAAATAAAAAATAACGTCTTGATAGTAACCAAGGGAATCTTGAAATATTTCACCAAGAAACACGACACAAGTAAATTGCGATTGATATTTTTCTTCAATATTGTTATCGTTTAAATGTTAATTTTAAGTCATGTCGTTTGTGACCATGTTAGTTGTATTTTCCTTTTTATTATTTTTGATTTATTTATGTCTATTTAGTCGATTTTTTAATAATTGACTCGCAATTCCTCTATATATTTTTGGACAGTTTGCACAAGGAACTGAATATACAATATTGGAAGTTTTCATAGTTGGTGTTTTGATTTTCAATTTGGTAAAGATTGAGTTTAGTTGGTTGTAACTTTTATGGCATGCAACAATATTGTGTTTCTTTAATATGTATTTTAATTTTTCTGAAAATCTGTAGTATAAGGTAATGCTATGTATTGTCTTTGTATTTCCTGTTGTAAATCATCATTGTTTATGGTTCTTAAGTTGTTGTAGTGTTTGTATGTTTTTTTTTTAATAATTTGTTCGATATCTTCGATATTAAAATTGCTTTGTGCAAGTGTTTCTTTAATTTTTTTTAGAGTCGAGGGTCTGAAGGTATGGGACGTTAATAAAATGGCTCTGTCAACCAAGCTCCCGATTACAATTCTTTTTGGTTTTCTGAATGGTTTGAAACGTTGTTCAGATATCTTCCCGACCAGGTTGGTTTGATATATCACTGCGTTTGAATTTTATCATTTTTTGCCTATTAGTCATATTGAGAAAGTTTATTCCTTCGTTTACTTCAGTTTTTGATGTAAATTTTAATTTGCTATGGAAATTATAAATTGTTGTACAACGTAATTTATTTTGTAATGAGGAATTGCCATTAAACAATCGTAAACGAAACGTTTACAGAAAATCAAGTCTAAATAGGGACAAAAATTATCATAACTTAATAATAAAGGAAATGATAGCCATCAAAAAGGAAACACATACAGTAAATAACAAAACTGACATAAACAATGTACAACAATATAATTTAGATGTGGTATATTCCATTAATAACATCAAAAATGTATGTATCTCCTTAAAAGCAAAAGCAAATTCATTTAATTTTTTGTTCATCGTGTCCCCGAATATAAAATGCAAGTCCTTGGTGGTTTGTTGATATTAATAATAGTTTTGACGTAATCTCAAGGTGCGTAAAATTTCCTAAAAAGAATTTTTTAAATAATTATTGTTTGAGTGTTTGATTATTGTTTTAAATGTTATATTATCGTTTCCTATGTTGAGGTTCAAGTGTGTGTAGTGGTGGTACTTACATTATATTCATAATTCGTTTTCAATTTAAACGATTATTTTTGAAGATGTTCTGAATAAAGAACGAAATGTCATAGTTATGAAAAACCTATTTGAAATGTGAACTTAGACCCAATAAAATAATAAAAAATAAAAATAATTATCAACAGCTCAAGCAAATCAACATATATACATATATATATATATATATATATATATATATATATATATATATATATATATATATATATGTATATGCTCTCTATCCTTTTCATACTAATAAACCTTTATATTAATATTGTTAAGTTTATTTCTTACAGTTATTGTTGTGTGTAGCACCTTGTGCCCTCCTCCCCTGAAAAAAATCCTGTATAACACTTTTTGTCTGTCTGCAACTTGTGCCCCCCCCCCAGAAACAAATCCTGGATTCGCCCCTGTATGTATGTATTATCTTGGGTAATTTCTTTATTTTTAAGGGTATTTCAGCATATACAATTATTGTTTCGATATCGGTGCAAATTAATAGAACTAAGCTACGGGGAATTCCTGGGAAGTGAATATTTCGAGTGATTTTCGAGTTTTTTTTGGACCACATCGAGCAATAATCTAAATAATTTTTATCTACTCACACTCTATAAATAAAATACATTTGGAAAAACAAAAAGAGAAAGAATACATAATTATTGAAACAGCTGTTATAAGTTTTATTTGTATTTTAAAATATGTAAAAATTATTCATTTTTTAATTTCCCGAAATATCTTTCTTAACAGAAGGAAAATATATATGGTTGTGTTTGTCCAAGAAAAGTATGAGGCCTAATTTGTATTTTATTTTAAGTATGTCTACTTATGCTTTGGTCATATGCCAAGATCTGAAGTTTTCGCACAATTGATAGTGCAATGACCGAATAGCCAGAAGGGTAGAGATTAAGGCTAATTCGAATTGCAACAAATAGCAATGGACACGGGTAAGACCAGCTGCAGGGAAACAAAATAATCAATGGAGGGTAGATAAAGATGAGATTTGTATTCACAAGATCTCTAGGATTCAAGATCGGAAGAAGGATATTCAATTTTAAATTAAATACAGCTGAAAAAGAATGTTAGGTAATTAACAAAATTGTTGTGATTGTACTTGTAATTTTCAGAAAGTGAATGATATGTCGTTAGTGTAAATCCTTAAAATAAATTGGTAGAAAAGCAAACGGTTTTTTAAATCTACTTTTTGTATAATCGCGTTTTTACTATGGCTCCCATATATTTCATATTTCATATTATTTCAATAATTCGAACAAAACTGCCCAAAGAGTTCTATTAAAGATTTGAATTATCTGATCAATATTCTGGAGAAAATAATAACATCAACTTTGTAATTGTTTTGCTCAATGACAAACATGCTGCGATTGGAGCTAGAAATTTTACAATGCCAATGGAAAAACTTAAATACTGAAATATCTCGAAAACTATTAAGGGTAAATACATAATATACTTTACTAAAATTAAAGGCTTTTTATCCATACTTATACGTTGCCTTTTTCTAACTGGCTTGCTATACTGGTTTTTAAAAGAAAAGGTGTGATACCTCAGAATGAGGTGAAAAAAAAGCACTAGAGTGCATTTGAAGGCTAGTAGAAGCATTAGGGAGCAAAAATGCCGAGCTATTCCCCTATGCTGGAGAGTAGGATTGAGAACTTAAAAGCGCCACTGCATCAAAAGCTAGGCTGAATGAAGAAGCTTTCCACGATATTGTTTGGAACGAGCTTTCAATTTTACTCTGCAGCAAACATAAAAAAGAAATGATTGAAAAGCAAGCAAAGAATGCATACAATACAAAATATTACCAAATTACTACTAATAAATTAATTTATCTAAAAATTGGGAACGTTCTGATAGGTTCAGGTGGCAAATACATAGCAAAATATAATGCAAACTACAACACATAGCAAAAATACTCTCAAAATTAACTCTTACTGATAACGGGAAAAATTTAGGTACTGCAGGGTAGCAGCTATTGAAGACTGAGAATATTACATAAATTATTAATCAATTATCATAAATAAAAATCAATAATCAACTCTAAGACCTAAAAATTCAACTTAATAATATTCTAATGTGGTCAAGTTTAGGTTTGAATAAGACTTTGATAGCAAACTATGGTTGGTTTTAATTTATGTTTTAATTCCACTCAGTAAAAATCAATTTTGAGTTGAAATCTTTCCAAACATAGAAATTCATGCAGAATTGTTTTAATAAATGGTAATTAAATATTTCCTGGGACCTAGATTGATTC
Organism: Diaprepes abbreviatus; assembly: GCA_034092305.1. Classification (NCBI taxonomy): domain Eukaryota; kingdom Metazoa; phylum Arthropoda; class Insecta; order Coleoptera; family Curculionidae; genus Diaprepes; species Diaprepes abbreviatus. The sequence continues at coordinate 6,600,813 of JASJET010000094.1, read as the reverse complement.
CTGGTTTAAAATGTACTCAAGACTGACAAAAAATCCCTGTGTCCAGGTTTTGTCTCGTTAAAGCCAAAAAAATGCCAAGCAGGCAAAAAAATGCCAAGCAGGCAAAAACATTCAAATCAAACGATTCTACAGTTAATTCCGGGACAAACAATAGCACTCCAAACCCCAAAACTAGTAATATGCTGCAAAACTACCGGGATGGAATTCTTCAGTCTTCTACTGTCGATTCTAACAGGAAAAAGTGAATATGAGGCCGAAATGGCTCCATTTTATAGGTAAGCTCCAAGCTTGCACCACACGCTACTTCCTCTAAGTGTCAAAGGAAACTTTACAGGGGTGTCAACTTAACAGAAACAGCAGTACAAAATTGACCTGGAGCGACTCGGAACAAGATGCAAGGGCTGAAACAGATTTTCTAATAAATTAGTCGTTAGCATTTTCTGCTCTGAACAATAACACAGCACAACAGGCTACTGCCTAAAGAAATAAGAATTTGCCTCCAGATCAACTGGGAGTAACACACTAGATAGGGACAAATATCCGCAACAAAATATCAACAAAACCTACGAATTATTTAAAATGAAAATCAAGAAAAACTGCTATAAGAATGGAAAAACGTAATAATTTCACTTGAATAACAGGGAAGAAAACGATATCTAGCAAAGAAAATATAAATACAAATTCCTTATCCAAATATAAACAACCTAGTACAGTGTCGTAGAGTCAACGACCTATGAATCAAGCTAGAAATAAAAATTAAATTTAGACTATATTTCTTATAGGCAAATTACAGTATGGTAAAGAAAATAATCG